>VXAB01011200.1:0-18938 GCA_013399175.1 Odontophorus gujanensis
CTCACAAGACTGTCTGACAACCCCCAACAACAGAATTTGTCAGAAGGTTTTCAGCACTCTGGATGCCTTCCCAGGTTCCATAAGATGTCCAGCATCCACACTTCTCCTTGTGGTTCCACACTTGCCTTAGTAAACCTTCTTTCAGTCATCACAGACTGCAGAACAGACTTGGGAGCATGTCCCCATTCCTTCCCGGGTAAACGCTTACCTTGCAAGTTCTTTTGCAAGATCTCCAGGGCTCAAGGCAGGACTGAAACCAAGTTCCCTACTGGTTACTTTGCATTTCAGTGACCACAGTCAATGCTCTCTGCTGGACAGCCTCTGTAAGGTCATTTCATTATGCAATACAGTGGCTGCACTTCCTTACTTTACTATTTTCCATGACCCTGAGGGAGGTTATCTGCTGCCAAAGAGAGAACTGCAGACATCCTTCTGGGACTCATGAAAACCAGCCAGCCCTGCTGGGTATGCATGCACTGCACACTGCTGTGGGAGGTCCTCTTCTGACCCCAGAAAAAAGAAGCACAAGGCCAAACATGTGAAAGCTGGCCCAACGGAGGAACCTGGAAGGCAGTAATGCAGCGTGTATATTTGTGTCTGTGGCCCTGGATATTGCTAGTCTGAGGAAAGATTAACTATCTTATTTGTATCATGGATGTCCATGATATCCTAGCTTTCACTTTCAGGTTAGATATCAGGAAAAAAGTTCTTCACTGAGAAGGTCGGTGAGCCCTGAAACAGGCTCCTCAGGGCAGTGGTCATAGCACCTAACTTGACAAATTTCAAAAAGAGTTTGGACAGTGCTCTCAGATACATGGTCTGATTTTTGGGTGGTCCTTTGTGGACCCGGGAGTTGGAACAGATTATCCTTATGGGTCCCTTCCAACATGGGAGATTCTAAGATTCTAAGACTATTTGCAAGTCGGAACAGAAAATAAAAACAACCTCGAGTTACAAAGACGCTCTCAGGAAGCCTTTCCACCTCGTCCATTTCACCTTCCATTCTTGGTCTCTTCCACTAGAGGGCACTCTGCCACTGGAGAAAAATGCACTCCACCTTACAGCTGCGCAAGCCGTCTGAAGTCTTTGCAGAGACGCTGGTGAATTTTCACATAATAAAATAGAGAACTGTGCAGTAAGCTTCCCATCCTGAGCTCTTAAACACATAAATTTTTTCCATATATCTATCTTGATATGGTCCCACATGCCTTGGTTCACTTGCAGCACAGATCCTCTTTCCAGGTCATCTATGGAACACCAAAGAAGAACTTGCAGTGACATGTTGGTCAGTATGGTAAACTTACAGCCTTTCACATCCACGACCTTTTCTCTCAAAGCCTTGCTAGAAAGTGAGAACAGAGTGAAGGGTTCAAATAGAGAGGAAATACCCGTAGTGCCAGAAATGGCATCACAAGGTGTCTCGGACTGGAGGAAATCTGGGATGTCACCTTGCTCAGGACCATACACAAAGCAGGAGCAGGGAGAACAGGTTGCTTGAGGCCCTGTCCAGGTGAATTTGGGTTATGTCCAAGGATAAGACCTCTTTCGCCTCTCTGGGTACTCATTCCAATGCTTGTCCTACCTCCCAGTAAGAAAAAACATTCATTATACAGAGTGGAAGCTTCTTGTTCCCATTGCTCCTAGCCTGACTGCCAGGTGCCTCTGACAGGAGAAGAGTGCCATCTTCTCCACAGCTGTAGAGTTCAGCCAACTCATCCTTGACTCCCAAGCCATGTGCCATCTATGCTTGCTGGCTGTCATGTACCTGCACACCCACACTCACTCCAGACACCACACATGGATGCTAACCCTGGTCGATTTGGTGGATTGTTTGGCTCCTGTGAGTGTCTGTAGTCTCTGGCACCATGGTCTCAGCCTATCTGCTGGCACTAGACTCCCATATCCACAAGCACACCACATAGAGAGTCGGGTTACTAGGAAATGGAAAGTAATTTAATAAAAAAATTCTTGCTGTCCCCCTACATCCCATCCTATGCCCCACACCCTCATAAATCAGTGACCCCTCAGTCCAAAAGATGCTCCAATGGTGGCTTATCCTAACAGGTTATACACCTGGCCTCTGGGACTGAAGGACTGCGGAGAGAGCACCAGGAGGGCCTGTATAGGCTGTCTCTTCCTCTGAGCCTTTAGCTTGGATCCCCCATCTGTGTGAAGCCCTCAGTGCTCCTCTGGACTTGTGGAGACAGGGCTTTGGTGTGCTGATTGCTCTTCTGTGCTGGGGCAAAGAGCAGCTGTGGCAGGGCATAATTCACACTCCCCACATGGCTCTGTCTCAGTGTTCTTCATGGGTGTGCAGCCCAGCTCGTTACTGTGCAACTCAGTGAGCTCCCTCTGAGGCTTGTAAACAGTGTTGTCTAGGCTGTCAGCTCCTTTTGAATATGTGAGCCTCTTGAATATGTTTGAGCTCTCTCTTCCTTTGTTCTCTTCCATCTTTCTCCTCTGATGCATTTGCCTTTTGCAAAGTGAAGTTCCTGGTGTCTGCTTCTGTAACAGAGTCAGCAGAGTGATATATTAACCATGACCATTTTCTTGAAGCCAAAAAAACAGAAGGGCTCCTGTTCACAGCACTGGTGTGGTGGTGCAGTCTCTAAGCTACTCTGTGATCTCAGCATCAGCCACCAGCACAATTTTGCTTTTGTTCAAGCACAGTATGTTGGGGTGCTCAAGCACTCCCTGATCATACCTGGATCTGCTGCTCCTTGAACTGTGGCCTGATCTAAGAGGTACCAGACCTGTACAACCTGGGAGCACTGGAACTGCACAACTGGGAGAAAATTCCAGGATTGCCTCATCTGAACTGTGGCCAGAATGGAAAGTTCTCTGACTAAAGTCAATTATTTAGGGGTCCTGATGTTAAGAGTTTCCTAAGCAAAGAGCCCCTTGAGCTTCTGAGGACCTCAGCTTGCTGTGATCTTTGATCTCACCCTGAGTTGGGACATCTGTCAGGATAGATTATTTTGAGATTCAGCACTGAAGAAGAGGAGTCCCTTTAGGGACAGAAGTCATTATTCACTGAGAGATGATAAAAAGAAAAAAAAAAACCTCCCCTCAGAATACCCTGCCTGAAATTTCGGATGAACCTTGGCATTCTCAAACCTTCAACAAAGTCACTGTATTTGACTGTAGGAAGTTCAATTGAATCATTGTTAAATTGGCTTATGATTAAATGATGCTATCTAACCCTGTGACTTGTCATGGAAGTATTAATAAACCCTAAATTACTCCTAAAACCAGAGCTGAATATTAGTCAGTCTGTGACAACAGGACTAGCAAGGGCTTGAAAGAAGAGGAAACCCATAGGAGGTCAAAGAGAAGTGATTTATGGAGCCAAAGATCAATGCTCACCAGTTGTGTCTGTAGATGCCCCCAGCCCTCCAGCAGACCTTGATGCCTGTGTGACCAGCTGGGCAGGACAAACCTTTCTGGGAAATTATCTAAGATTGTCAGTCACAGAGCCTGAGCTCTGCAGTGCTAAATCACCTTTGTCCAGAAGGGACATCCCATCTGCACAACTGGGCATTTTCAGTACCTCATCTGCCTTTCTATTTAACTGCAGGTCAACTCTTCTCCTTCAAGAACCAGGCACTCCCCAGCATAGCTAGAGCATAACTGAGGCATGTATGCTGTCATCTACCCAGTGCAGCTATCTGGAACAGTGGAGACGTGACAGTGAGGGCTAGTCCTGGCTTTCATACCCTAATAGCTAGCATGACAGCCCCAAAAGGAGCCCAGCATAAGTGGACCACAGCAGAGCCAGTCCGAGACCACATAATGAGACTGAATTTGTAGAAAATCTATGAGGCCAGATGACATGCATTCCAGGGTCCTAGGGGAGCTGACTGATGATGTTGCCAAACATTACTTCGTCATATTTGAAAAGTCATGGCTGCCAGGTAATCTCAGATATGTAAATAGACTGGGAGAAGACCTTGAAAGTAGCTATGCCAAGAAAGACTTAAGGGTCCTGCTAGTTGAAAGACTTAGCATGATCCAGCAGTGTGTGCTTATAGCCCTGAAGTGATTGTCCCCCTATACTCTGCCTTTGTGAGGTCCCAGCTGGAGTACTGCATCCAGGTTTGGGGCACCTATCACAGGTAAGAGCTGAGCTTTTGGAAAGGATCCAGAGGAGGTCCATGAAGATTATCAGAGGATTGCAGGACCTCTCCTATGAAGACAAGATGAAGGAGCTGGACTTGTTCAGTCTGGAGAAGAGAAGGCTCCAAGGATACCTCACGGAGTCCTTCCAGTATTTAAACAGAGATTATAAATATGAGGGAAATAAACTTTTTACATGTATAGATATTAACAGGACAAGGAGAAATAGTTTTAAACTAAAAGAGGAGAGACTTAGATTAGATGTTAGGAGGAAATTTTTCACTGTGAAGGTGGAGAGACACTGGAACTTGCTGCCCAGAGAAACTGTGGGTGTCCCATCCCTGGAATTGTTCAAGGCCAGGTTGGATGAGACCCTGAGCAGTTTGATCTGGTGGGTGGTGACCCTGCCCATCCAGATGGAACTGGATGGTCTTTAAGAACACTTCCAACCCAAGCCTTTCTATGATTCTATCTTGACAGAAGAGTTCTGTCATGTTCTTCGAAAGAATTGTCCAAGACTTTTGAAGAATTTGGAGAATTGTTGTAAGTGCTGGGCACTGGCATTACCTCATTTTGATAAGCAGTGTCTTGGTTCTTTGGTGTGTGCAGGCTTTTGAGTTGCTCACTTGCATCCTGCTGCAAGCCTTTCTCCTTTGCAGGTGTGCTAAGTGCTCTGTGTTCCTGCAGTCTGAAAAAACAAACAAACAAAAAAAAAACCAAACAACAAAACACACCACTCAGCTACTCATCACATAATACTCAGAAATCTAACATTTAGAGTGAATCTTGTTGCTTTAAAATAGTGTTTCCACCTGGGTGAGTTTCCAGTGCGGGTATGTAAAAACACCAACTGGAAACAGAAAGGCAAATAGCAGTATGTACACAGGCAAGCCATGTCTTTCACAAGAACATGAAAAATCACTCTTACTTTCTCCTTTTTCTGTTGAATAACCACGTGATGAGAAGTATCAAGACTGCTAAGGTCACATATATGGACACTGCCACAAGGCCTATTCTCCTCTGAGTGCCTAGAAAGAGAAAGAGAGCATGGAGGAGTGTCAGTATATTCCTTCTGTCCTCTTCCAGAGGTTGTGACTAAATGGAAACATTAATCATTTTATTTTTAAATAAATACCAGAAATACCTCTTGTACTGGGGGAATCCAAATCCAGCATTTTGATTCCTGGTTTGTTTGTGTTTCCACTGTCTGTAAAAGGAAATTTTATAATTAGGGAAGTTTCTCACCATTCGTGAGAGATGTCCTCCTATAAGACCCTCTGTGTGAAAGACTGCTCCCCAGTATTCAACAGCTAGGGACTACTCTGCTAGCACACTTCAGCTGGGGATGCTGTTGGAGAGCATCATCCCTAAATAAGTGCTTATGTACAAATAGGAACATACAGAAATGCATATACTATGTTCCTACATACATGATATACACATACATACAGACACATCAGACAGCCACAGAAGTACTATAGGAAGGAGTCTTCTGTATGTTTTCAAATCAAGACGTCTTCATCCCATGTGAGGTATGTACTCTCAGAGAAGATCTCTAATGAGACTTCCATGAAACAAGTTGCACTACTACAACTGCTCATGCCTGAGCCTATCTGGACAGCAGCCAAACAGAGGGCAATGACACACAACATGCTTGTGTTTTTGTTTCCCTGGAGCTGACTAGCAGTGTCACTACTGATACTGCTTTCCAAAGCACTCCCTGCTTCAAGCTGCACTTCTCCATGCAAACTCAGCCTTGACTTTTTATTGCAAGTTGAAATGACTTTGTTTTCCTTCTCTGTGTGTGGTCAAGGAAGCAAGCCAAGGTGTGGAAGTAACTATCAGAGAAGGCACATCTGTTTGTAACTGTCAGTGTCCCATTTGGGTTTTGGATGTGGTGTATTTTGGGGGGGCTCGCCAGGTGATGTTGGGGGAGGCCTTCCTGTTGCTGAGCAGACCGCAGCGAGGAAACCTTTGGTAGTCAAGTGGTACTCAAACTCCTCTGTTAGCACAGAAATTGATGAGAGAAGGTGTTTATTACACTCAGTGGTGAGTTAGAGGTTGAAGATGGACAGGTCAGATCTCTGTACTGGCGTTCTTATCCAAATGCATCCCCCTGGCTTATTTATCTTCACTACCAATAAGGAAAGGTGAGGTGATTCTGGAGAATATCCACTGAGCAGATGCTGCTGTGTGACAAATTGCTGTGGATGAAGGGGATAATGTTTCACCTGCCCTCTGACTCCCTCAGACCTGTGTTTCCTGCCAGGAAGGGAGAATCTGCTAGTGGAAAACTTACTCTGGATGTTAAGGCATAGATCTTTGCTGCTGAAAGCGCCATGAGGGAACACATTGAAGATGCATCTGTAACAGGACATATCCTCAGATGTGAGATTTTGCAGAGTGATGGCTGAGGTGTATAGTCTTGCTCTAATGAAACGTGCCTTCTTCTGAAATGATCCTATCAGTCGCGGCCCATGGGCTTTGCTGAAAGTGGCTATGTTCTGGAAGGAAGACCCACTTATCTTCTGCCAAGTGACTTGCAAGACATCCATTGAAAGCAAGAAGTTGCAGGAGAAATTAATCTGTCCACCAAGGGCTGCCTCAGTAATGCTTTCACACTTTACTGCTTCCTCCAAATCTAGAAACAAATGAGAACACAGAATCAGAGGGAGACAAAATACATGATCTACCTGGGAAAATTGTAGTCCCCTGAAGCATCCTGTCTAGCAGAGTGCCGGAGCTCCAATAAGGGACCACAAAGCCTACTTGGAGATTCTTAGATACTTTTGTTTGCAGGTGGCCATCACTCGGCCTGTGGTACACATTTCTTAGCCATGAAGCAGTGTTGTGGTGAGGAGAAAGAGATAGGGGATAAAGTGATGGGATGATGCATCAGTCATGCTGAAAGACATTTGGGGTTCAAGAGCAAGTTAACATTAGTGAACAGGGTGCCCTGGCAGCCAGGAAGGCCAACTGGACCCTGGAATGCATCAGGTTCAGCACAGCCAGCTGGACAGGGGAAGGGATCATCATTCTCTGCTCCGCAGTTTATCACCTCACCTAGAGTACTGGGTGAAGCTTTGGGTGCCACAATGTAGGAAGGATGAAGGACTACTACACAGAGTCCAAAGGAGGGCTATGAAGATGGGGAAAGGTCTGGACAGCAAGGCATGTGAGGTTCCTGGGTGTTCAGCACAGAGCAGAGGAGCTGAGGGGAGGCCTGATGGCGGCTGCAGCTCCTCACAGGGAGCAAAGGGGCAGCGCTGAGCTAGGTGTGAGACAAAGGGTCTCTCCCCCTGCCCCATGGGTGCCCTCCTGCCTCAGCCACCTCCCTGCCCATACCCGTCTGCTGCCAAAATAATCTCCTCTGCTCCAAACAGCTCTGGGGTGTTCTGTAAAACTCTAGTAAAATGGCTCTTGTTCCAAAGGACATTCATGTCTCCCCCCCAACACTGGCATCCATGAAAGGGCAGGGGGCAGCCCACAGCCAGGAGACTCTTCTCCCTGCCCCAGCCTGTCCCAACAGAAACATGCATTGCTCAGAGATGTGAGCAGGAATGCAAAGCCGTGGTGCTAAGGAGCACAGCTTAGCCCCTGAGCTGCTCCATGTGCCCAGGAAGGCTGCTGATACTCTCTGTGGGGAAAGAGCATTCCTACTCACCCTTGGCAGCCTCCTCCAGCTGGCAGCTTTGGCACAGCAGCAGCAGGAAGAGCTCAGCCCAGCAGGCCTGCAGCAGAAACATTGTAGGACTGAGTGTGTACCCCAAAACTTGCCACTTCTCCCACTTCTGTTGAATGGAGGCTGGCCGTCAGATTTTGCGCCTTTTTTCAAAAGTCTCAGGAGACCAATCAGCAACGCTTTCACTTCCTCCTACCTGGTCAATCATTAATCCACTGCTCACAGCATGTTACTGTCAAAGCATAGCTGCACAGATTTGTTCCCCAGACTGCAAGGGCTCTCAGACTTGGAAATAACCAATATCCCCTAAAAATAGAGCAAGAATCCTTGGGGTTCCTTGCAGGCCTGTCAGAGCCACCCTAGCAAGTGCAGCTCTGGATGGCATCACAAGGGCTCATGCTTTATCAGGCGTAACTGCAGGCTGTTCTGGGTAAGTGCAGGTGACTGTTGGTCAGAGGGAGAAGAAAGGAGAGCACACGAGCTCCAGCAGCTCCCTGTTTCTCTCTACTTTGGGAAAGAGTGAAGAGAGGCACGGAACGAGGGTCACTGCCCAGCAGTTTTGATTTACCAGCAAGAACAGGAACTGGATGCTGATCCACCATGGAGACATCCAGAGACTCCACTGCTTCACTCCAACCTGCAAACCAAAGCCAAGACCACAAGCTGCATTATGGAAGGAGTCTGTAAGAAATACAGAGCCTGACCTTAATTCGTTTTTCTTATAAATAAATAAATAAATAAATAAAAGGAACAAAGTCTGCAGAACTGCCTTAGAATTAAATTGAAATGAATGCTTTCTGGGGTTCAGTCTCATTTTCAGGCTTTAGTCTTTCTGTTTCCATTCATGCCACAAAGTAGAGTGACTAGCAAAGAGAAAGGCAGCTGATCAGTAGTTTTTTTAAAAACCACATTTTCTCCCCATCCCTGCTGGTTCATGTTTCTCCCCAGAGGTGCTATGCTTCTGGTCCCAGCCTGGAGAAGTGGCCAGGGACCATCACCTTAGGGCTATCACCAATTCAGAAGTTCCCTGGTTGCCACAGTTGTCCTACAGATGGATTGCTAACACCTGGCACAGGACTGGGGTTGGCTCTTTGTGTCCTAGGTCATTGACATGGGAACTCTTCCCAGCTCAGCCAGCTTCTGGTAGGGAGCAGGGCAAGGGGTCCCTAGCAAAAAAAAAGGTGCCAGAGACAAGAGGGGAACATCTTCGAAGGTCAGATGAGCTGGGGTGCTGGGGTAGCATCAGAGAGAGTGAAATCAGCCACAAACAGATTTGGGAAGACCAGTTAGAAGGCAGAGGATCCCCAGACCTTCTCACTCACCTTTCAGGAAAACAATCACTAGTGGTTACTGATGCTGTTTCCTGGTGAATTCTGGTTTCATTTTTTTCCTTAAGGTAGCCCCCGAATCCATCATGTCAGATCCACAGTTGGGTGATATAGTCATGAACCTAAGACTACACAGTCACCACAAGTGCCTTCTGCTGGGCCAGATCCCACTAGAGAACAGCTTCACCCCTCCTTCAGGCTGGGATATTGTTACCTGTGATCCAGGCTCAGACTCCGTCATTCTGCATCATACTCAGAAGGCTTCATCCCAGAGGAGCCTTCGGAGAGCTCCGTATTTTCTGCTGATGCCACAGTCAGGTCTTGGTTTACCCCTGCAGCCCAAGTTGAGACCTGAGAATTCATTTTCTAATGGTCTTGACACAGCCAGAAATCGTTACAGTAAAAATATCTATTTCTTCGGAAGAACTGCTGAAATTAGAAGTATGGACAAATACTGAAGCATGAGTTATAATGAAGCATTGAGTTGAGGATGGACTACAGTCACAACCCATGCTTTATATCCTCAAAACAAAATAGTTCTGAATTTGATAAGCAAAGATCTTAAAAAAAATTATAGGATTTTCACAATTCTCATCTCTGTGTATGGGTTCTGATATTTAGAAATAAACCTGCTGCAAACAAATATCTTAATTTTCCCTTGTCTGATGGAAAGGAGAAAAAAACTCAGTTATGAAAATAGCCGTATTTCTGTAGAAATTTAGCTTTATTTCCTTAGTTCCTAGACACCTCTGAGGCAACTTAGTTTCTTTAAGCTTAAAATATGACCCTGGGTATTTACAGAATTTTCAGTGTCCTGTCATAACCTGTTTGAAGGATAATATCATATAAAATATTCAAATTAAAAGAAATGTTTTAACTTTTAATCTAAAAGTGGCGGGTTTTTTTGTTTGGTTTTGGTTTTATTTTTTTTCTGCTAGTTTTTCCCTGCATCTTAATCTTTTGTATGTGATCTCTGGTACACTTTTACTACGCAAGTCATTTTTTCTTCCCCTTTCTTTAGGAAGATTCATCCTAAAAATTGCAGTTTTGGAAGTTGTAACGATGTTTGTGCTGTAGAGAGGTCTTAGACCAAGGATTCCCTCCAGCTTCCCAGAAATTTCACATGAATCTTTTACCCAAAGCTGAACAGACCACAGCAAAATCTGTCTGCTTGGATAAGAGCTGAGTGCCTCTTTCACACACAGCTTTACATAAGCAAAGATGAAAGCTGTGAAGATATGAGAAAGTCTTTTGTATGATTTCCAAAGTTCAAGTGATTTCTGGTATCTGAAAAGTGAAAACAAAAGTATGTCTGACTTTTATCTGTCTGGTTTGATAGTCTCTTTATGAAAGAGAAAATGCACTCAATTATGGCAATTCTCTCATTTCAGCTGGTTTATCGCTGCCCAGTGCTGCAAAAGCAGTGAACAACAATAGGTTATATTTTCTACCAAGTATGAATTCACAAGAAAATTCCCTGATGCGGTATTTAGTTGATGAATAATTCCTCAGGGTCATAGAACAATGAAATGATGAATGGTTCTTTCAGACTTAGATCGACAAAACAAAGTTCCCTTTCACTGCATGGATTTAGTTCCTTGTCTCTGGTTTTGATACTCTTCCTGCTTCAGCCATGACTTTCCAAATCTGTGAGGGCAGTGCTTCAGCTACATTTTAAAGTCACATCCTCAGCCCTTATGTGTTACTGCTCTGGTGGAGCTGGGAACCAGTGCCCAGAGAGAAAAATCACCAGCACACACTTCAGGCTCATTTACAGCCTATGCTACCAACAAAGCTATGTTGGAATTGTCCTTCATTTCCCCCCACTCAGTCATTTCCTCTGTAACCAAACTCGTCATGAGGCCCTGCAGCAGGGGGGAATTTTGGTCAAGGTATGGATGCAGGCTATAACCACACTTACACCTAGGCTTTGGGGGATTTTGATGGTTGTAAAAC
This sequence comes from Odontophorus gujanensis, assembly GCA_013399175.1. Taxonomy (NCBI): domain Eukaryota; kingdom Metazoa; phylum Chordata; class Aves; order Galliformes; family Odontophoridae; genus Odontophorus; species Odontophorus gujanensis. Next base: position 11,083 of record VXAB01011200.1, read on the forward strand.
TAACCCCGGACATTCCCATATACTACGTTTCCACTTACTTTCAAAGTTAAGCTACTCCACATCACTTGCATGGAGCAGAAGTACAAAGCAGTCCATTCTGCTTGAAGTTCTGACCAGCTTTATTTTTGTTTCTCCAGACCTATAGAAATTTGCAGCATTTCATACTCTACACGCTATTTGTTAAAACAAATACTAAACATACAAATAAACCTGTCTGAAGCACCAAAGTTTTACTGCCAAATTGCTCACAGAGATTATTTGTAAGACAAGAAAAACACAAGCTAATCGTAAAGAAACCTCATAACAACAGTTAGGATATTATTCACCCACAGTAGAACTTGCATCCCCTTGGTCACATGCTTGTTTGTTCTCTGAAAGGTGGTTTCCATCTATTTTATACTTCTTCCCACATCTGACAGCCAGTTAATTGTAGATAACCTGGATGCCTGCATTCAGCCCTTTGCTACGTGAAGCCAAACACAATAGCATACAGTATTTTATGGTATTGCGTTTCAGCCACTGAATTTGTATATTATGAAGGCAAATATGTGTATCGGTTTTAAATGTTCTACCTTTGGACATCATTTTGCTGTTCACATTCTGACATTGTGAAAGACAAATAGATGAATAACATGCTTCTTTTTGTACAGTATTTTTTCTGTGTGCTACCACATCCTTTCATTCAGCCTCCAGTTCTGTTGTGCCAGTAAGGAGAAACATACATAATCCCTTCACAATTCAACATTCAGCTAAAGAGTAGAAATCATAGAAACACACATGAGCAGGCATTTTCTTTACTTCAAACTCTCCGTTTACCCATTCCAGATAAATTTGTAAAAAAATAAAACATATTTCTACAGTCATTGTGCTTAATAAGGGTTTCTTGCTAGCTTTGTGCCTTCTCGTCAAGCTTCTGAAAATTCTTTTCATTCCCATGTCCAGACTCCCCTCACTTCTGCAATAGACCTTTCTATTTTTTCCCTTTGTTTTATTTTTAAAAAGAAAAAAAGAAAAGAAATAAAAGCCCAATAGTATAAATATCTGTAGTATTCTCTCTTAAAAAAACCTTAACAATTCTTAGAAAAAAACAACCCAACACCTGAAGGCCAAGTGCAGGCCCTCCTGAGCAGAGAGATCTGATACAGCACAGCCCAAGAATGTGGGAACAGTGCTCCTTTTCCTGTGTCCCATTGGATATAAAATACTTCTGGTGAAGGTCTGCTTCCCTCCCTCACAGGTGAGGAGGAAACCTAAATTGCACCTGTGGAGAAGTTTGGAAAAAATCAGGTTTCCTCCTTTGACAGTTATGGGGCTTAGGAGAAAAATTCCCAATTGCAAGAGCTGCTGGTCTGCAGCTGGTTCCTCTTTCCTTGCAATCATCAGATCAGCTATTACTAAGCATTAGGGATTCTATAAAAACTTTTTATGACAAGGAGTGGGTTTATTCATTCTCAGCTCACCCACTCTCTTTCATTTCAACTGACTCAGCTTTTCAGCCTCCTCACAGCCTACTTCATCCAGGAAGTTCATGTGAAGTAGATGTGCAAGGCAAAACCAGGTAGCATGCACTTGCTGCAGGGAGCCAGGAGGACAGGACTGCTCTGCCTGACACCATTCCAAATGCTCCTTAAAGTCCCCTGCTTCTACATCCAGTGAGGTGTGATATGTGGAAACGGGGCAACTGTGTTACATTAGAGAAATGAGAAATTGACTGTGGAAACCACAGAAGGAGAAGGAAACTTCCCTTTGCCTGTAAATAACTTTCTAGGAAAGGGTGGTAACTTCCTGGTGTCTGATGACTTGGAGTCTACCGCCAGGGTTACAAGTCTGATCCAGCTGAAGACATGCCCCATCTCCCATGCCTACTGGGGAGAAGGTTCCTGGCAGCTCTCAGTAATGCCAGCAGAGTCCCACACTCATGCTGCTTCCCTCCCTCCATCTGGAGCAGCTCCTCCTAAATCATTGCCCCACAAAATACCACACTGCCTCAGACAGCCTCTATCCCACTTGGAGCCTGGGATGTTGAAATATGGGTGAAGAATAAATGCAGCATAAAAAATGCCAACCACAAGTTGCATTACACAGATCCACACAGCCAAGAATCTTAGAGTCTCAAATAAATAATTCACAGCTTTTCTTCCACAAAACGGAATCCAGTCGTCTAAGAAAATAAATATGTATTGTAAAATGTTCTTTTGTTTTTTCCCCCTGTATTTCCTTTGGTGTGATGTCACGGAAGGTTTACGTGACAGTCCAAGACCTCCACATGTAGGGAATGCAGGAACTCACGTGCTGGGCACCGCAATGGTAGCCCGTTTGCCAGTAAACATGTACTGTCCACATGCCTGCTCCTTGGCACACACAGGAGGACCTGGCAGAAGAGATTTTTTATTTCACTTTTTGAAAAATATGTGAATGTTTTAAGTGAAGGGATGCAGACTCGGGCTACCTGCATTACCAAATGGGGCTTTGTGTCTGTCGGTCCTTGAGCACAGTAGACACAGCCTTTCCCCTCACAACCCTCTTAGCAGACCTCAGCTCGGACTTCAAAAAATAGCATCAGTGGAAGAAATGCATTGTACTTCCTGCCACTGCCTTATTTTTTCTCCGCAACATTAATTCAAGGCAAAGGTGCATGGCTCAGGCACATTCCGCAGACAGGCTGAGGTGCATTCAGTACAAAACAGGTCTTAGTCACGTGTCAATATCTAACTGGGTCTGCTCCTGTTTTGAACTTGCATCCTTCACAGAACCCAGTGGGCTCACATGTGGCTGCATTTCCTGTCCTAAGCAATGCACTGTGGCATGCTCCTCTTCAAAAGCCCCCCTCCTGTTCAAGATGCTTCCTTGCAGGCATGGCCTAGCCACGCAGAAGAGTGGTATAACGGTATGGTTGCCATCTGAACTTCGCTGTTCCTCAGCAAGGGAGCACAGACCTACCCAGCAAGGCCAGGCTGGGTTGCTCTCTGGGTCATGGATGTGTCTCAGGCACCAGCGAAGGATCAATACAAGGAGAAGCAGGAACATCAGAGGGACCAGCATCCCCACAACAATGGCCACGGTTGGTGCCATGATACTTTCCTGACCTGTGGGGAAAGTAGCAGGAGTTCAGACAGGCTTGTGCATGAAGAAAACACCCAAACACATTTTGGACATCCCTTGGCTGATCTCCTGGGTCAGAAGGAAGAGGCACATGCAAGCATACATACAAGCAGTACAACTAACAGACCTGTGTTTGGCGTCTGATAACCCAGAGACACATCACAGTGTCCCAAATGGATGCCAAATGTCATTACCCAGGATGTCTGGCAGTTCTCTAGCACCTTCTCCTGCCCCTCCCCATCCCAGCTGCTCTTCACAGTGCCTTTCCCATCTGCCCTCTAGTCCTTAAAGGCTGATTTAGCTCAAGAAATGTTTTCATGTCTTCTACTCCACAAGAAATGAGTAGGGTTGTGTACTGACCTCGTGTCAGATCATCCATGGGCAGGGACAGGGTCACATTTAGAGATGGGTGCTGGATCACACAGGCAATGGGGTAGTCCTTGAGGATTTTGGAGTGGGCATGGGTGAAGTTGCTGATGACAGTGATGGTCTGGTTGCTGAGCTTGATGTGGTACTCCTTTGGTTTTTGCAGCAGGCTGCTGGGAAGGTGCCAGGTGATTTTTGGAGCTGGCTTCCCTGTTGCTGAGCAGCTCATCCCCACGACTTCCTCAGAGACTTCAGCTTTGTCAGGACTGGGTATAAGTTTGGCTTCCACTCTGGGGTCTGAGATGGCTGTAAAACACAAAGTAGAAAAATCTGTTACTTTCTGCTTACATTTGAGCTAAGAACACTTGTATTTACTGTTATCTTAAAATCGTAGAAAAAAACAAGCTGGAAGGGGCTTGCAGCTCCATGCTGTTCCCTTGGGTCCCATTGCTGTCACAGAGAGCAGAGCTCCATGCTGCCTCTTCGCTCCCCTAATGAAGGGCTGCAGCTGCCATGAGGCCTCCCCTCAGCTCCTCTGCTCTGGGCTGAACCACAGGACCTCAGCCACTCCTCATATATCTTGCCCTCCAGACACTGCTCCATCTTTATAGCTCTCCTAAGGACCCTCTCTAATAGTGTTATGTCATTTTTTATATTACGGTGCCCAAAACTGCACACAGTGCTCGAGGTGAGCCTGTGCAGCACAGAGCACAATGAGTCCCTTCACCTTTTCTCTTCTGTTGCCTCTGTCCTGGAGGGTAACTGTGATGCCTTGTGTTGCCTCCCACCAAATCCTGAGCAGGGACAAGTGAACATGAGAGAGATCACACAGCAGTCCTGAAAATGAAGAACTTGGCAAAAACAGAGGGCAAGAGGGCAGAAATGCACAAGTTTCAATTCACTACTAAAAGCAGCCCTGCAGCGACCCAGCTGAGTGGTAATGATGGACAAGTGAAAACAACAGGTAGTGAAACTGTGAAACCATGTCTTCCTCTCTCTAAAAGGGTTGAACTGCCTCAGTGACTCAAAGCACTTGATCTTATCCCTTAAGCTCATCTGCAAGATTTGTTTTATTGCTTTTTAAGACATGCAGACTTGAGCACCCGAGGACAAAATGCATCTACTTATGCAAGATGGTAACTGAATTTGTATGAGGTGACACCACAGGATTTCAGCTGTGAACACTCTGTGTTTATACATCTCTTCTTTCCCCTAGTGTCATGTTTTGGGGCATCAGGGTAATGTTCAAAAGTTTTGTTGATCATTTTTCCAGACTCCTCATCATACTACAAAATTTGCTGTCTTCAACCTGGATAGAACTCCATGAAAGATCTGAGCACCTGAGGACACATGCCCCTGGAGAAGATAATCTGTTCTCAAGAAAGCAGAAGAAAACAGAGATACTGAGCTCTTCTCCATTGTACAAAGCAGGAAGACCAAGGTGTTTGGTCCTGGAGGGAAATCTTTTGGAGTTTGACACTGCAAACTCATTGGCAGTCAATGGGTTGAATGTCAGAGTGCCCAAACCTTGGATTGTTTCCAGAAAGACCAAACTGAAATTTTTTGTGTTGAAAATTAAGCAAGTGGCTGGATTTTTGTGTGAACTGAATATCTGCTATTCACTGCTACCACCAATGGATGTGCTTTGTACCTGTGAAAATGAATCAAGTAATAAAATCATGGAATAATCTGGGTTGCAAAGGACCTCAGGAAGTCACCTAATCCAAGCTCCTGCTCTAACCAGTCTATTTAGCTCAGACTGCTCATGCCAAGACTTATAAAGGCATATAACTCAATTTGGGAACAAGATCACTCAGTACACGAGTTTTCAGATAGCAATTAATCAGCCTGACTTTTACATCAGTGCACATCTGGTAATACAGACGTCCAAATCATTTTCTGCTACTGCATGTCTGTTTCTGATAAAGTTACATCATTAAAATGAAATGGCATTTCTAGTTTTATTCTGGTTTGAGTTAATGTGAGTGCCTTTAAAAAGCATCTGCTGGTATATTTAAGAGTACTATATGCACATATTACTAAAACAAACAAACAAACAAACAAAAAAAACAGAAACAAACAAAAAAACCCCCAATAATCGGAGCAATATTTACGCCGAAATAGATTTTTGCCAAAATATTAGCAAACAAATAACTATTTTTTAGTGATCCTGGGTTTAAACAGAAAATTTGGTTTACTTTTCCTAATAAAAATGATATTTTTTTTCATCTTGGTTAGTAAAAGAGTGTTTCTGTATAAATGATATATAGGGAATACCAATTGGTCCCATTATAGGGGGAAACAGCACATGTCAGCTGCGTCACAGCACAGTTGCATGGCCCCTGTGAAATCCTATATGCACCTCATGAAACTGTCTGGATCTTCCTAACCATAACAGCCTCTAAGACATTTTACTCAATCATTTTTGCTTTTCTATGGCTTTGCCTCACTATTTACTAGGTTGTACTACTTAAAATAATGAAGTAGATATTTCTCAATGTTTGCATCACAGACAGAAACTCAGACCCTAGAAACAGAGCAGATGAAACCCCACTTGTGTTGCTCTGAGAGGTTAAAAAAAAAAAAAATGGTTAGGGGGATTTCAGTTGGAACTTCTCAAAATCTCCCATCTTTGAAATGACTAGTGTCATAAACACATTATGTTTTGATTAATAAATGGTTTCTGAACTTCTTCTTTCACTCACGGGATATATAAAAATAGCACATCCACCCACAGTGCTAACTTCAAACATTAGGTTACAGTGTCCAAAAGCAGTAAAGGAAAACTGACACTAAAATTTCCCTTGAGTTTTACCGGAGAACTTGCATTAAAAAGGTACCATTGCTCCAGTCTGGCAATCCCAAATCTTAACCAGTTCAAAAAGATTAAGGTGAATCTTGGCTTATAGAGCTACACAGACTAGGTGAGAAAAATTGCTCAGCATCACATCGTATGTTTGCAGACATACATGCATGCCAAATCCATTCTTCTCACTAGACAGTCCTCTGCCTTCCCACACAGGAATCCAGGGAATTATTTTTAGGAGAGAAAAACACTGGACAGTTGCTTTTTGCCTGTATGCCTGTAGTAGATGAACAGTCAAAATATTGTAATCACTTTCTTTTGCACATACTGTTTGTTAGCATGTGCACTGTGTTGGTGTTGATGCACATTTTGAGTAACTGCTGCTTTTCTCTTTCATCATAATATTTATTTCCACTGAAAAACTACTCACAAGACACGTTATACTCAAGTACCTGCCTTTGTAGGCCTTTCAGAGCAGTAATGCCAACATTCCCAAACTTGAGCTCCTAAGTATTGGAAAAGGTGGCTTTCTAGTGAAGGATGTGCCAGCTTTGACTGCAATTGGGCTTCTGTTATTAAAGGGTAACTGCTAGATCATCATGTGTTTTGTATGTTTCAAGGCTGGATTTTGGTCTCAGATTAACTGTTGAATATTTTTAGGAATTAGCCATGTGGATGCTTATCAGTAACACAGCCTCAGCTTCCCAATATAAGTCAACAGTGTCAAGGCATTTCTCCATGGTGCTGGAGATTTCCATGTGCGTGGGGCCATCTACCTGAAGGCAGAAGGTATCTGAAAGTGTTTGACCCAGCAAAACCTTCCCTAGACTCAAGTGACACATAGCCCTCTCTCCATACAGAAAACTCTACCCCTTTATGGGTTTCATTTTCATCCTTTTTTGAAACAAAGTTCAGCAAAATATTTCTAGTGGAAAACAGAAAGAAGAACAGGCACTAGAGGAACCTGCAAAGCACGCTGAAAAATACTCTGTGCCGAGACATAATGTATTATGGGGTAGAAGACTAGATGCTGTTGTTTCACATGGTTATTTTCAGTTAAGGAGGTCTGAGATTTCTGTCTCCCATACCTATTTCATTTTTCCCAGCATCATATCTGTTTTTTACCAAGGTTTCACTTCCCCACACTATGCAGCACTGGTGCCCATTCTGGAAGAGCCTCTTCTGATGAAGGCTGTTGCAACTGTCCAATAACCACCCTGTAAACTCCCTGGCTGTCTTTGTCAGATATCAGCAGCTCATTTGTTGCAGGTGCTGCCAATAGTCAGCTTGCTTGCCTTGCCTGGCATTCACTTGCCCCTACAGATCTCTGCCAGCTTCTCCCTCCCACCCCACAGAAGGGCTTGGCTGGGAAATTAAAGAAATCATCCCAGTTGTGTTACTTCAGTTTATGCTAAAATGAACCCTTTCTGCAAGCACTTAGTTGTATGCTCACTCCAGCACTGGGACAGCAGGTTGCCTGCTGCCAGGGAAGTGAAACCCCCAGCTGATGTGCCTTTGAGAGGAGCAGGTAGAGCTGCTGACAAGAGGACACCTAACAGAAAAGGGAAAAAAAAAAAAAAGA
>VXAB01011200.1:22242-128876 GCA_013399175.1 Odontophorus gujanensis
GGGGGGCAGGGAGAGCTGCTGAAAAAAGTACACCTAACAGAAAAGGGAAAAAAAAAAAAAAGAAACAGCTTTGTTTTCATGCCTCAAGCTCTGCTAAGAGATGGATCATAGCCACAAAGCTAGTAATTTTGGGAAACATTTCCTATACTTGGATAAAAAACAGACAGAATAAATCTAAGCCAATTTAAGTCCACACTTAGTTTCACATAGTAAACAAGAACAAAATCTCTCTGATAGACTCTTCCATATATTCCTGTAATGCATAACGCAGCATTTACCCTCTGTGTGACTCAGCATCAAGTGACCTGCTCTATGAGTTTTATCAGAAGAGACGAAAAAAAGACTTCTGCTTCAGACTTGTATTTCCCCAACGTTTCCCCCTCTCTTCCCCGTTGCTTATGTCATCATTCTCCATAAGCCAAGGTTGTCTGTTTATTCCCCAGCACAGGGCTCCTTTCATGTGAGATGCTTGTGGATGTGTGCTTTGGTTTTCTCCTTGAAACAAGCTGATGCTAACCTGATACGGGTCAGCAAGTTAGGGGGACACATGGGGACAGTTACCAGCCTAGTGTTGGGCTAGGGGAACTCTAGGGAAGCAGTGGGCACCCGTCAGCTGCTGCAAATTGCTGCTGTTGACTTAAAAGGGAAGAAAATCGGAGAAGTGTTCAACAATGTTTTCCCATCAGAAGCAAAAATGACGAGGAAGGCAGAGCCAGGGAGGAAACAGAGCCACCTTTCCCGAAGAGATTTAGCAATGAACATTGACCAGGGAAGGATTTTCCCCAGGGGAATGGCTTGGTCCTCAGAAAGATGTCATACCCTTCTGCAATCACAATGCCTTACCGTAAACCTTGAGGCACATCCTGCCAGCGACAGCTCCCGAGGGAAAGGTGTTGAAGATGCACTTGTAGCATCCTTCGTCTCGCAGGGTGACTTGGTGAAGGGAGATAGCCGAGGCTTGCAGCTCTCTGTGGGCAAAGCTCACGTGGCCATTGTAGCTCTTTGCTATCTTTTGGCCATTCATCGTACTGTAAGTCGCTATGTTGTCCTCAGCCCCGTCCATCTCTTTCTGCCAGGTCACTTGTATGACGTCCTCATTTGTGACCAACTGGCATGAGAAAGTAATGTTCTCACCTGCCTGGACCGACTGCACCTTTTTGTGCATCACCTGCACAGAGCCTGGTGAAGAAGCAGGGACAAAATTTAGCATCTCCCACTTTCCCACTGAAGCTCACCCCAGCACATTTCCTGTACCCCAGCCCGCACCCCTGGAGGGCTTCCCTGCCCCTGCTGCCAGGGGAAAACCAAAAACACAACTTAATGGATTTGCCATAGGAGTTTGGCTGGAGGTGGCACCTCTCATAACACTTCCTATGCAACACCACAGTGGCTCAGTACCCACACTATGATTAGAGATCTCTAGGGAGAAGGAAAAAATAATCACTCCTCTTTAAATTCACTGTTACATAGGGAAAAACTATAAAGAGACAGGCAAGTGGCTGGATGCTCCCAGGTTTAACATCCCAGCCCCAAAATTCTTCGGTTCATAGGATAATAGCTCCTAAAATTTATCTGCACGCATCTCTCAGCGCTGCATAGGAAGGGAGGTAGCATCAAAAACAGTCACAGCACTGAAAATATATTCAGTTTGCAGGAACCTGAAATATTATTTTTAAAGAGGAGTGAGGCTGTCTGCAGTGCCTTGAAGTGCACTTGTCCACCTCAAGCTTATCTAAACCTCCTGGTGTGGCTTATCTAGGCAGAGATATGCAGGACACCCAGCAGCCAGCCATGAAGCCAGCAGATATTTTGCAGTTCAGACCTCAACAGAGTAGAATAAGGCAGAATACAAGCCATGGCCATAGAAGCTGTTCTGGGACAAATGCAGACTTTTTTAAGCATGAAAACAAATGTAACATGCTCAAAGTTTTAATGGTCTGAACTTTTAGACAGTTAGAAGTATCACGTCCATTCTTTTAAATAATTATGTCCTGGCTAAAGAAAATCAGTGCCATAACCTGGCTCAAGTCTCAGCTTAATCAGGAGTTGAAATCCAGTTTTAGTCCTGTGGGTTGCTAGTTTATGATGTGGAAAAAAAAAAAGCCATACATTTGCCTGCAGCTTCCAAACACACAATAAATTAAGGAATAGATGCTGCCTTTGTCCCCTGAAGCCTTCTGCACCATCACTGTGACAAAGAAGAGAGAGCAGATTACCTGAGGCAAAGGCCAAGAGGCCCAAGAGTAGCAGGCAAGTGACCATCATCCCAGCTGCGTCCCCAGGACCAGTGAGTGAGCTACTGATCCATTGCACTACGGCTTCCTCTTTTTTATATGCCTAGCTCTCTCTCTCTGGGGACATTCCCGTTACTGAGCATTCAGTAAGAAGTGCCTCATAAACTCTTTCTCCCCCACGTGCAGTCAGCTGAATAACAAAAATTCTGACTACTGTCAAAGCTAGAAACCTAGGTTTCCCAGCTGGGCCATCAGAGAGACAGTTTACAAAGCTAGGTTTTTCAGAAGTACCCTTCTTGTAAGGTTTTGTCAAGGGCTTAAAGAAAAGCCCAGATGTCTACCCTGGCTATGTGTCTGGGTGGTCCTGGAGCCAGCCCCAAATGCAGAGTAGGAATGGCCACTCCAGGAAGAATGGCTGCTCCAGGAGAAATGGCCACCCCAGAAGTTGGCCAGCACACACACTGGAGCACCAGGAGCTGCTGCTGCCTCAATACCTCAACCAGGCCAGGCACCCAGGGAGAGCTGGGCACAGGCTGAGTTGGCTCACTGGGCTGCTCTGAGTCACTGTGTTTGTATCATTTTTGCTTTGTCATGTCTACCTCTGTGCTTCTCTTTTCCGGACAGCTGGGATCACGTTGCCGAAACCAATACAAATCTTGTCCCATGGGTCACTTCTGTACACTTCATCAAGTCAATCAGTCAGTAAGACCTCATTTGCTAATCAAACTCTTACTGGCATGCTCGTTCTCATGTTTCTGTTTTCTGATTAGGTAGCTTATGTTTTTGCAAACGATGACATCACTGACAACTGTGATCGCGTTAGAAATGTTTTTGTTTACCATTTATCTGAATTGCCGCACAGGCTGACCTTCGATCATGCAAGTGGCTTGGGGAAACCCAACGGGCCCAAGCCACAACACAACAAAAACTTCTTAGGCATATTCACACACTCATAGTTCCTCCTTTCAGCCTACAAGTAATTACACACACACACACACAAAAAAAAAAATGCTGGAGTTTTGGTATTCCTATTACGCTTAAGAAACATTTTGGACACACTTTAGAGTAAGCGCAGTGATTCACTCATTTCACTTCGCAAACTGGGGTTGCCTCATACTGTAGCCTTCTTCTTGAGGTATACCACTTTGTTTTCCTTTCCCTGAAGTATTAACATTGTCGTATTGTCCCCTAATATTTCTGGAAGGGCATTCTGACCTAATCAAAAGAAGCAAGAACATGAAATTTATGAAATATGCTTCCTGTGAGGTTTTCCAGGCCATTCTAGAAATATTGTACAGGAAATATCTCCAATAGGTTATGAAGCAAGACCCTGGACCACATCAGAGGGGTAAACTGCCAGCTTTGAAAAGGACACCTCAGATTGACAAGAAAATACTTAATTTTTGATCTTCACCCTCAGAATCTTCAAAACTGAAAAACATTGAAGAGTTACTGGAATTATATCCTTTTGCATCAAATCCTCCTGGCAGGGTAAGAGTGATCTCTATAAGGATGTGAAGATGCTCTCCAGGCTTTGCTGGTGTACTTGTGTTAACTCTATTATGATTTTGAAACAAAACTTTGACAGAAGTACTTCCAGAAACTTGCAGATCCTTATGATGTAATATTCAGAGCTGAACCTCACCAATTAGTGATCACAAAAGGTACTGCACTGTGCATGAGAGAACAGCAGGCCCAGTTCACACATCTTTCTATTCACAGGAAGAGAACCACAGTCCATTTTATTTCCCGTCAAAAACATTCTACTCTTCCTAAAGTCTTTCCAAACCACCCTTCAAGGTGCTGCTAGAGCAAACATCTTCTAATAAAGAGCACACCTGCAGTCTTATCAAAGTCCTGAGAAGAGACAGAGATGGCCATCACAGGTAGCAAAATGTGTGGACTTCAAATTATTCACAACACTCCCTCCCTGGTCACAAAGAACTGCATGCCTCGGCTTCTCCTTCCAGCCTCTCACTGGGATACTGGTCACAAGGAGCCCATCCTAGCATACCTGAGTGCTACAGCATCTCTGGCTGACTACTTTCCTGCAGGGACCAGCAAACATCATTTGATTCATGAATTTAAACACAAGGCAGGCAGAAACATGAGATCTCTCTCTAATGCTCTAACTTAGTTTATATCTTTAAGTGCACTTATTTTGACATTTCACAGAATCACAGATTTGTAGGGGTTGAAGAAACTTCTGGAGATCATCCAGTTCAAGCTCCTGCTAAAACATTTCCCTATAGCAGGTCACACAGGAAAATGTACAGAGGTCTTTTGGATATCTTCAGAGAAGACAACTCCACCACCTCTATGGGCACCCTGTGCCAGTGCTCTCTCACTCTCACAGTAAAGAAGTTCTTTCTCATGTTCAGATGGAACTTACTGTGTTCCAGTTTGTGTCCATTACCCCTTGCTCTGTCTTTGGGCACCACTGAAAGAGCCCAGTCCCAGCCACTTGACTCTCACAGTTTAGTTAGTTATAAGCATTGATAAGACTCCCTCTCAGTCTTTTCCAGGCTGAACAGTCCCAGGTCTGTCAGCTGGATTCCTGATCTACTTTGGGCAGATTAGCAACCCCCTCCTTTTTTGCCTGCTTAGCTGCTTTCCAGTCAAATCCCATGCTCTCCCACATCAGCTGTACAGCAGCTTCGTTTCTCAGAACAACATGTAACATCTGGACTTAAGGCATTTACCAAAGCACAGTGAAAATTTGGAAATGATTAGGCAGAAGATGCTTCTGCAACTACTGCTTGAAAAAAAGAGAACAATTCATATTCATCTCTTCCGTTCCACTGCTCTAGAACAGTCTGTCCAGTTCCCAGGAAATTAAAAAAAAAAAAAAANAAGTCCCAAGAAAATAAAAAAAAAAAAAAAAAAAAGCATGTGCAGGAATTATTTGCACATTGTCACAAAGTGAAAGCATTACCACACAGCTCGAATGACTAATTGCATTCATAAATTGAGGTTTGAACTTCTGGAAAACACTGCTGACCAGAGTTGTTTGTGCACTGTGGTAGATTTTGCTCTCTCCATCAGTCTAAAGCATTGCAAGAGGGTGCAGAGGAGGACCATAAAGATGATCAGAGGTCTGGAACATCTTCCCTATGAGGACAGGCTGAGGGAGTTGGGCTTGTTCAGCCTGGAGAATAAAAGGCTGTGAGGAGACCCCACTGCAGCTCTCCAGTATTTAAAAGGGGATTATAAAAAGTAGGGGAATCAACTTTTTACAAGGGTAGACAGTGATAATACAAGGGAAAATGGTAAAAGCTTGAGTTTAAAAGCTCAAGGAGGAAAGGTTTCAAATGGATGTCAGGGGGAAGTTCTTCATAGAGAGGGGTGAGGTGCTGGAACAGGCTGCTCAGAGAGGCTGTAGATTCTCCATCTCTGAAGGTGTTCAAGCACAGGTTGGATGGGGCCCTGGAAAAGCTGGTCTAGTACCAGATCCAGACACTGGTGGCCCTGTCTGTGGCAGCAGGGTTGGAACTTGATGATCCTTGGGGTCCCTTCCAACCCAACCCAATCTATGTTTGCTGTTTTAGGTATAAACTAAAAAAGTTTTAGTTATAAACTATGAAAGCCTAGATTAACAAATGGACCACCTACCTCATCAGCAGATGTGATGCCTCTCCCCAGGGTGCTGCCTGTGAGTGGAGCAAAACAGAGAGCAACAACCACACCTACTGCTGAACTTCAGTAGTTTTGAAGTTCAGCACACCCTAAGTAGCACCTACTGCTACTATTGGGAAGCAGCTTCCTAAAGGCCATCACACAGATCTAATGCTTTATAGCCCACCTATGAATAAAGTACCCACAAAGCAAACCCTTCTAGGTCCCAGCAGCATGCTGGAGTGGAGGCAACAACCAATTACTGATATACAATCAAGCCAGTGCTGCTGCAAGGACCCAGAATCAGCAGCTGAGAGATGCAGCAGGACCAGGTGCTGGCCATTTGAGTAGGCATACAGGGATTGTGTCTCATTTGGGCACAAATTTGAGATCAGATGACACAAGGGTACTTTGAATTCAGCCATGTTTGACTTGGATATATTTGGGCTGTGATATCTTTTCAAAGCAGACTCAGTCCTTCTGCTATCAGAAAGCCAAGAGGTGCAACACAGGATTGCCGATTTCAGCCTCTGGTGCTGAGACCTGGTATGTCTTAGCAAAAGAAGGACCAGAGATGTTGCTTAACTGAGATCTGATGCATGGTAAAGCATGCCTGTTTACAAAACTACATTTTACTGGGGGACAGCAGACGTGAAACTGTCTGGTTCACCACTCCCAAAAATATCTCTGTGCTTCAGATGCCTCATGTCTTAGAGGCTTTTTCTTCAGATAGTATGTTACAACTACAGTGAATGAATTTTAGGATTATTGAACTTACAAACTGTATTTCCAGTTCTTTCATTTTTCTTCTCATTGTTGCCCAGGAGGAAGAAAAAAGGATTAAAAAAAGAAAAATGCAAAAGAGGATTCAGCAGCAAAAGTTATGTTTCTTTGAGGCGGCTGAAGAACTTGATTTTTATCTTTTCGTTTGTCAGACCATTTCTCAGAAGAGCAAGATGGACAGGCACTCTGGTTACCTCTTGTTGAGAGTGATCACTGTTGCTATTTCAGATGAGGGATCCTAGAGGGAGTCCACACTGCAGCTCATCAGCCTCCTTGGTAAGACCACCAGTGTAGCACACTCCAGCCTCGGTGCCTCAGGAAGCCACGTCACTCATTCATTCTCTCCTCCTACTTTCCCACCTCCACGCATTAAGTGGTTGAGGTTGAGTGTATTATTAGGTGTACAGTATCTGAGTGGAAGAGATAAGAAGCCTCTCTGATCAGTGAGCTTCATTTGGTAACATACAGTACAGCAAATTCAGACAGCAGGAAAACCACACTGAAAACTGGCTACCCAGGGGTGCAGAGATCCAGTGGAAAGATGGGAAACTGTCAACCAAAAATAAGGTAGGTTCAATATCATTTTATGTTTCATTACTTAGAGAGTACTTAAAGAGTAGGTCTAAGTGATTTCCCTAAAATTTGAGAAAATTATACCTGTAATGAGTCAGTTTTAAAGGACTGGGTAGGGCACCACAAGGAGTTTCTTGAATAAACAAGTAAAATTTAGCAAGCAAATTAAGATGGACAATGTGGTTTTGAGTATTGCCTTGGACTGTTCTTTATGGAGGTGACTCACCCCTAGGTTCACAGCACTCAGAGCCTGCTGAGGCAAGGAAGGATGTTACAATCAAGAAACACAGGGAGTAGAGCATCCTTGTCAGCTGCCCTGGCCTTCCAAGCAGGAAAACTGCACTTACAGGTGACCACAGCATCTCTCATCTGTTGAACTGCATCTCATAAGGGCAACCTTCCACATACACTGAGTATCGATATAGTGTAAATACAGTCTATGTGAATATACTGTATTTACGTGCAGCAGTGGGAAAGCGGTGGCTCATACACTGTCTTAGAGCAACCTGGGATTTCCAAGGACGCTTTACTCCACATGCATAAATGTAGGAAGAGACGCCTGGGACAGGCAGCACCTCTTAGAGGACTCCCTCACCCAACTACTCAGTTCATCTCGACATTGCTTTGTCAAGTATTTGTGTGTCAGCCTTGCTGATGTTAAATTCTCCCCTTCTTCTTACTGTGTGCCTTTACACTTCCAAAGGTTAGTCAGCTAGAGCTCTCTGGTAACACCATTCTCTGTAAATGCAACTGGAAAACCACCATACTGCAAAAGCTTGCTTGGCCCTAAGGAGTTCAGATGAAGCTTGTTGTTGCCAAAATTAAATGTACTACTCATTTCCAAAGAGAGGGCATCCCTCACTTCCATGTTGTCAGAGGTATAGGGAACAACCATTTTAGGTGGTCTTTAGAGGAAACGGCTGAAGTTCCCAAAACTTGAAGTCCTGCTCTCAGTAGCAGTTTCAGTTGAGGCAAAGAAAGTCCACGTGAAGCTGGTGGTCCTAACCTGTTCCTGTAGGGTCTTGGCTCCAGAGCCTACAGAATGCCTGTGTTTTTAAGAGCCCTGCAACACTTACATGGACAGGACTCACACTGCTCTTTAATGTTCCTGACTCCTTTCCAGAAACAAACTGTTGCCAGGAGAGGTAGGTGGTAGAACATTAATGGGCTACCCTACTGGGACAGGAAACATTGGTAGTCCACATCATGCCTGACCAGATCGGTCAGCAGCACCATCCCATCAACTCTGTGTGGTACGTCACACCTTGGTCACAATTGCCTGATTGCTGCTAAAGCTGGGTCTTTCTGAAAAATCACAGACCTTGCAGAAATCAGAGGGATGAAGAAACAGTGAGTTGTTTTTTTTATTCAGAAAACCCTTCTTCTCATGCAGTGACTCAGTATCCTAGTACAGCTCCATCGTACTGTGTAGGTCCAGCCCCAGCCCCGCCAACTCCAAAAATGTCAGGGTTGGTGCTCTTCTGCTGGCAGTCAGACCATCCTGACCCTGTGTCCCAGACCCAAACCCACAGCACTGCATGAATGCCCCTCCAAGTACCTGGTTTTCTTGTGCAAGTTTTTAGGCACGTAACTTGACTTCAAAGATTCTCCTCAAAGTATTCAGTTCCTCGTTTATAGCTTATGTGTTACCAGCTCAAGTTCTTAAGAAACGAGGTTTGTGCAACCACACCACCCAACTGTTTGCTTTAACCAGGTCTGGAAATGAAACAAAACAGACAGGCACCAGTGTATGGTATTTGTTTTTCTGAGAGTTTGGCAGTTTTACATCAGAGGTGGTTAATTTAAGGAACCAGGTAGGAGCAAAACTATTTCCAGACTATAGCCTCTTGTCAAGGGAGGGCAGGTTATATGGCAAGAAGAGCTGTATCAGCTACCCAGTGAAGTCCTCTCTCCTGAAGCCTCATGCAGTAATGCTCCACCCCGACAGAGAAGACCAGAAGAGCATCATATTTCCAGAAGAACACGAGACTGGCCATCCTTCCTTACAAATGAATATTAACCTTACTGGCAGTATACATAGCCCCAACATCCGCCACTTCACCCCATTTCTTTGAAGAGCTTGATGTTTAGTGTCACTTCTATTTTTGTCCTGACTGCTTCCCCTGTGTTACAGCCCCAGAGCCCATAGCAGAGCTCAAACAGCTTCTCTGCACAGACCAAAGCAAAACTACAGAGCTGAAGACAAACAGTTTTGCTTTTGTTTCTATTCGAATCACATTCCTTCTGTTTTGAAACTGCTAGCCAGATCTATTTCCCAGAATTTTCATTGATAAACCTATAATCACCTAAAGAAACTAGCAAAAAAAAACCAACAAGCAATTCCCCCTCCCCAAACCCTTCCAACCACAGACAAGTCCAGCTCTAGTCCTTTAACCAGGCACCTACTGCTGTGGTGTCTACATGTCTGTTGTGTGAGTACAGATGTTGAGAAATGTTTTAAATTCTCAGATCATACACATTTTCCCAGAAGAGTCCACATTATTGATTAAACAAGATGACTTTATCTAGGGGTTGTGGAGTAGTTCAAAGGTCTATTTGGCTACAGAAATGTGATATTTTTCTTTCAACCATCCAGGAAAAGAGATATCCAAGTGGGCATGGTCAGTGGTTGGGTAGGTGGTTGGACTAGATGACTTTAGTGGTCCTGTTCAACCTTAGTAAATGACTACAATTCTGATGGCCTGTATTGCTTCTCATTCTGAGTGAGCAACTGAAAAATCAGAAGCCAAATGAATATAAATAAGACACAGATGAATGAAGAGATGAGAAGACAGAAATATTGCTATCAAATTTGTGGTATCTTGCATTACAATATAGTCAGTATGAATTAGTATATTACAAATATACGTAACACATGTATACATTTTTATTTAAAGTGCTCCTCATAGAATTTCTAGGAGCAAATTGCATGAAGCTCTCACACTGGCATCTCCAGCTAAACTAGAGGAGTTCATGCTCAGTCCGTGTTATAAAACATGCTAAGAAAACAAGATAGGCCATCTGAAGTGAGGAAATATCATTTGTATTTTCATTTTCAACTGCAACAAGAGAAGTAAATTCTCCCCATGGATGGGAAGTTGGAAACACACATTCACTAATATTTGGAAATGTTCTGCTGCTCTGATAAGAACAGCATAGACACATGCAAAAAGAAATCATTTCATGTTAGTTGCAGAATTTAGGTGGCGTAGGAAACAAGTAAGACCAAGGAACGTACACTTAGTAAGAAGTTATCTATAGCAGCAAAGAATGACAGCATCACCTATTTACTTCAGGTCATGGGAAAGGAAAATACAGTGCAAATATGCAATCAGAAAGTGACTAATAATTCAGATGAGCAAGCAAGCTGTTTGCCCGAAAGCATTTCCTATCTCAAAGTGATTTGACAGCTTTATATTCCCTCAGTACGCTTTTAGTATACATACAGACTTACCACTTAGATACCAACACTACTTTGTAAGATGCTTATGAGTTACCTTATAGGAATTTTACAAACATAGAGTTGTAAAATATTAGCAATACCTAGCTGTTACTACCAAAAAAAACTTGGTAACAACAATACAGGTGTAATTTGAAGGACTAAATATGCCCAATAATTTCAGTACTTAAAGCTGCAGTTATCACCTTCTTCTTGAACAGCAAACAGTACCTCAGTGATGAGAGCTTGGGTCTCTCAGAAGCTGGCCTGTCCATCCTTACTGTCACCTTTGTGCTTGTAGCTGTGCTCCACAGTTCCTCCACAGTTCTTGCTGTTCCTCCTGATCATCACTGGGTCACACCAGAGGCAGATTGATGTGAATAATGCACAGGGAGAGGGGCTGGGTCTCCCATCTCGCTTCCCTGTATTTCCTGCTTAGTCATCCATATGGAGCTGTTTAACACAGACAAACCCAGACAAGCAGATTGTCCCTGCAGAGCCCAATGCCCACTGCATGGTGCCTCCCGTGAGGAACCGCAGAAGGCTGAGCTGGTCAAAACGCCATGTAGAGGGACAGGTCTCAAAGGAGAGGGAAGCTGCCCAGGTAATTGCAGGCCCCTGAGGGTTGGCAGTGGAGTGTGATGTCTCTCTAGCACTCAAGCTGACCCCCTGCATTCTTCTCACATTCCAGGTGGAAGATGAGCATTCCTGTATGGAGGAAGAGGTACTCCAACAAGGAAAGTAAGTAAAGGTGCTCCTCCAACACTCCGGGGAGAGAGGGGCATGGGGTGCCCTTAACCACTCTGAAGCACCACAGTCCCAGCCATGGAGTGCTCCTGTGCAACTGTGCTGTCCATCTTAGGATTTTTTTTCCTAGAAACAAGGGAACAAATGCAGCCTCCCAAGGGAAGTGGTCATGGCACTGAGCTTGCCAGAGCTTAAGAAATGCCTGGACAATGCTCTCAGACATAGCGTTTGGATTTTGGGTGGTCCTGTGTGGACCCAGGAGTTGGACTCAGTGATCCTTATGGGTCTTTTCCAACTTGGGATATTTCATGATTCTATGATTCTAAGTAGATGTTTATCTGTTTGGGCAGTAAGGGTCTTCAGACTTCACATCTAAACATATATTTAGTAGGTACATGTTATATCTGTTATGTACACCTTCTCGTGCTTTAGTATTTAGTGACTGAAAGATGAAAAACAAAGAGGAAACCTATGGACTCTATCAGGTGTTCTGCTTATAAAATAGTTTGGGTATATTAAATGCATAAATAAGGGAGACCTAGTAGTTGGAATCACATGCATTCACATAAACCACAAGATCTTGGTTTCGGTTCAGACTGTTATCTTTTCTGTCAGTAGGTAAAACAGTTCATGCAGTGATGGTGTAATATGTAGCACTGCTTGAGTGTAGCACGAACTGTGTATTTGCTCAGGGTGGAGCAGCTTCTTCTTAATCGTGTATGCTGGCAATTTCATGGCAGCCTCAAAGCAGTTACCGTGGTATTTGAAAGCACTGCCAGGTCTCTGGATGGCAGCTTAAAAGCAATGCTGAGAAGCTGATGCCTTCCTTTCAGTCAGGTTACAAAGCAGGCAAACTTCAAGCTCTGCTATCTTAGGCAGAAGTGAAAGTTCATCTCTGAAATATTGTAGGAGCAACCAACAGCTCAACCAATTTCCTAGCAAGAACCCAATAGACAGCTAAAAATAAAACTGTGAGAAAAGATGAGGCAAAGAGCTCCATGCAATTTAGATGGTCATGGGACAGAGGGATAAACTGCTAGCTAAGCCCAGACTTCTGAACCAATGATGTTATTTATCTAGGTTTAATTGTGGTCAACGAGTAATACATCAAGCTGTAAGTGTGTGCTAAACCAAATTAAAAATTAATCTTTACCATCCACCAAATTGCTCAGGCCCCCAGAGAGAACCCCAGGGGTTGTCCCTTCCCACAACCCATTCCCCACTGGTTCACAGTTGTGCCCTATAGCTGCACAAGGACTGGTAGTCACCTCTTTGCTTCCTCTCTTCCCAGCACAGACCGAAAGTTGCCCGATGAGTCCTGTCCAGGTAATGATTCATGCACGTGCTTTCACTGCTCACCCACAACATCCTCAGGTCTGTAAAAAAAAAAAAAAAAGAGATGTCCATCACTTTCCCTTGTTAGCTTCCGAGGGGTATTGCCCTCTCCTCCCCATCATAGCCTTCTCCCCTCAACTGCCTGCTAGCCAGCATAACCTCTCCTGCCTGCAGTTTCATTAAAATTGGCACACTTTCTGCAAAAAATGTTTCAGTTTCAGCATGACATCTTTTAAGAAAAGGCCATTTATCTGGATTGCTGCCAACTTGCTTTTGAAATAGAAGTTTCCAGTTGAAAGAATAGAAGAGATTTAATACTTGGAAGATTAAAGGGTTTGGGTTAATTCTCCCACTGTAAAAAAATAGTGGTGAATGGCTGAATCTCTTTTGGAACAGAGTAAGGTTTCTGACGCCAATTCCTTCCTGCCTCTAGAAGGAGGAGAAAAACCTCAAAGCATGCACTGTCAAGTTAAACATCTGGATTCTTACAAATCACAAGAGATCAAATATCTGTACTGTATAAGAGGGCATGCAGGAGGATGGCATGATGCCACACTTCCTAGTCAATCTTTTTTCCCTGTTCTGGGGTCAGGCCCAGGAGTTCTGGTAAGGCACCCTGAGGTAACAGAAGAGGTAACCACCCATTGGTGTGTGCCTGCTTATCTGCCCACACTCATTTCCCCAAAGGAAAGCAGAAGGAGAGCAAACCCTTTCTTCCTGAGGCATCCAACTGATGCACTGCATTCATTCGATGAGATTTTTTTGTGTGAGCCACTGGAACAGGTTGTCCAGAGAGGTAGTGGATGCCCATTTGCTGGAGACGTTCAAGGTCAGGCTGAATGGGACTCCAAGCAACCTGATCTAGCTGTAGGTGTCCCTGTTCATTGCAGCAGAGTTGGACTAGATGGCCTTTAAGGGTCCCTGCCAATTCAAAGGAGTCTGTGACTCTTTTGGACCACTGCAGTTGAGTACATGTGGCCTACTACCACTATTTTGAAAAGTTAAATTAACAGAGGGTAAGGGAAGGTGTCCTCTAAATCACCAATCATAAACAATCACCAGAAGCCCTGTGGAGAGCAGAAAAGGGGGTGCAATTTAGCAGCATGCTCTATTGTTTTGTTTAGTTGTTGATTTTTTTTTGAAGTCAAAGCAAAAGTTGCCTGAAGATATGTGGGTGTTTAACAGAAAATTTTAAGAAGGTAGGCAAGATGACAGAAAAGGGTGTGATTAAATGAGCTCATTGTTTGTATGAGCGTGGGGTGAGGTAAAGGGCGGATGGAACTGTAATGGGGAACCTGCCAAGGAGCTGTATGGTTTTTGAGACTTTTTGATCCCAAGTATGATCCACAGAGCAAGGTTTGAAGACAGTCTTGGGAGGGTCTTTATGACAGTACAAGGATCTTTCTTTCCAAGTATTAAACTCTGTCTGTGGCAAATGAAAGAGTCAACTGAAGTGACAGGAGTCTTCACATTCTCTCTCCCTGCACTGTGAGTGTGTGGGACAAATCACCCCACCTCCTCACTTAGTTCTTCCCACTGGTTAAGAGTGATGACAACAACTTTGCAACATTTGTAGCTTGCAAGCACTCTGAAATGTGCAGCTACAATTAAGTTTTGGGTGGACCTGTATGTTGGAAGGAACAAGAACCACTCCAGACTTCACTTCGTGGATTTAGAGCCAGTTGGTTATAAAATAAAGAAAGAACCTAACTGTTCGGTTTTCCATCAAGAGAAATACTGCTGCCCTTCCAGTGCTTTGTAACAGCAGCTAGGGAAGGGAAGAGTCTGGCCTTTGCAGAAAGATAAGGAATTCCTTTTCTTAAGCATCTCCTCCCTGATTGCTCCTCTCTTTAAAACTTCTGTAATTTCTAAATCTCAAAAAATTATACAAAGCCTCAATTCAAAACCCAGGAATAATTTTCTAAGTGCTGTTTCCCTCAGACTGGGAATTCTTCCACACCAAGCGGAACCCACATAGACAAGATGACTGTTACAACTGAGAACATCTGTCAGATTCCTCAGGAGTTACGTTCTAATGATAACTGCTCACACCTAGGTTTGAAAAATAAAAGATAACCCCTTGGGCTTAATAACCCATGCAGCAGAGGCCTTTGTTCCACTTACAGAGCACAAAAGGTAGCTACAAATATCAGCACAATCCCAGCAAAACCCACTTAAACATACTGCTATTGCACCAAACAGTAGCAGCTGTCACCAGAAAAGCTGTATTTACTCACTAGCTTTATTATTCTGTGAATTCAAATCAAGCATCAGGGTAAGTAAATTTTTAACTTCTGGCTCTAATTCACAGCATCCTTTTAGATGCAATGAGTCATCCTTCTGCCCACATAAAGGAGCAGTCACCCAAAACACAGAGCAGACATGCTCTGGAGACAGAAGGATGGGCAAGTTTCAACAGGTTTGGGAAGGCAACTACTCATGCAATCTTACCTTCTCATTCATTAATGAGTGGTTCTTCCTTCTCCTCTCTCTGGTTCCAAGGAGCATGCTAAATGAGGGCCACCAAGAAGAGGGCAGTCATCCTTGCATCCCCTGCAACACCTGGGCTCCTTCCAGGAGCCACATGCCTGTGTTTACTCTGGGTGCTGCTCCTGAGCCCCTCAGCCCTGTGTTGGTGGTCAGCACTTGGATCTCTCCAGACAGCCAAGCACACACAGGGCAGCTAACTCATAGTCCCAGTCCCTGGGTGCAGCCAGGGCAGAGGATGATTTGAACTCCCTTAAATGTGCTGCTGTGCTCCCATGTGCCTGGTGTGATGAAGGTTTTGTCATGTAACCCACCAGCAGGCAGAAGCAACCTCAGAACTTGTCAGGCCATCCAGCCATACAGTGCAGTTACGCACTGCTCAGTGTAACTGGTGTGCAGCTGTAGTCCATACAAAAGGGAAATGGCTGCAGGTCTGCAAACCCTTCTCAGTACTACATACATGGATTAACACCACTGCAGGAGTGCTGCAAGGTACTTCAGCAAGGGAGAATAACCATGCTGAAGCTGATTCATCTCTCTTTCTCTCTCCCTCTCCTCACTCTCAGGAACACTGTGACAAAAAAGGCTCTATGAATGCCAGCAGAATGTGGTATTCTACGGTCAGTCACAATGTCAAACCTGAATCCTATGCAGCTAACACCAAAACTCAAATAGAATATGCAATTGTCAACATACCTAAGAGCAAGCAATGTACCACACACTCTGAAGAACAGAATGAATATGATTACGTCTTGATTCATTAGAAAGGGAGCCTTTCTGATCTGATGGCACTCCTGGGAGCTATTTGAATATTTAAGCTGGCAGCACGCAGCCTTCCTAATCATCCCATCTGTTGTGCCGACTCTTCAAACAAGCTGGAGAACATCTCTCTTGTGTATAAAACTTACATCAGCCAGTCAGTCCCAATGAGACAAATCTGAAAGAAGTGATCACAAAAAGAAGCATAGAGAGGATACAGGACTTAATTAAAATGAGAGGAATCATCATCAGCTACCATTGCAAAGCAGTGCTTCTCTATAGAAAATGGAGTGCTTTCTGCTAGAAGCAATTGAAACTTCATGATTTTTCTGGATTTTCAGAATTTTTACAGTGCCTTTTTTTCAAGAGATATAATAGAACTAATGATAGAAATCTCAAAAATTCAATATTAACAACAATAATCTCCTTTTTTAAAAATACAAAACAAACTTTGTGCTAGGTGAGATCGCACTTCCAGAGCTTCTCTGGCCAGCTTGATATATATTGGTATACACACACAGATACAATATGGATAAAGACACCGTTTCTCAAGTTGTTCTCACCACTCCTTAATGCAATACTACTTGACACAGAGTGAAGTCTTAAAGTTGGACAGAATGAAGAACGCAACAAACTGTACACAGTAAATAAATAAATCCAGACACTTCAAGCCACTGTCACCTAGAAGACCATGAAACCAGTGAAGATCCCAAAGTTGCTGTCAGTGGGGGATTCCCAAGTGCTGCCTTTGGCACAAAATGCTTCCAGCTTTCTCCTACTGGACTCTTAGGTTGGGCTCCCTGAAGTGCCAGAGCACAGCTTCCTCACAGCCCATCAACCTGCTGCAGAGCATTTCTGGACACGCATGTCAGACTGAAACTGGTTGTTCAGCTGCTCAACAGAGCTCCTGAAGTGATTATGTGCTAATGTTCTTGCTTAAGCTTGTGTTTTTTTCCCGTTTTTGTATTAAAACAGTTTGAAGAAAAGTGTTGTGCAATATTCCTGATATAAAATCTTTTTTTTTTTTTGTACACAGGTTTCCTAACTTGATAAAATATATTTTCACACTATTCTGATCCCAGTGGATGAAATATTTCTTATTTCACCTGGTTACTTTCTTTTGTATTATCATTTTACCTCTAAGAGGTAAACCAGATGTTACTATTTGCCTCTTTTTGGCATCTCCTTCAATTAGAGTTCAAAGCATGTCTGGAGACATGCTATAAAGTTGGATGCTTTCTTTTGAATATTACATCATGCTACAACTTTACCACCTTCTTCCCTGTGAATTGCCAGGGTGAAGGTACTGGAGCAGAGGAGGCTGGCAGGGAGAAAGTGACTGCTTTGCAGCTTCTTGTTTCTCCCCATCAACTCTTAATGCACATGGAGGTATCTTCATAAAGAAGTGACTACTGTTTTTTCATTCTCTGAAACAGAATCAAGGTAAAGAAGTGTTTGATGGCACATTCACTCACCGTAAGCAGTAAGAGCAATAAAATCAAGCAGTGTCTCAAAGACAAACTATTTTCTTGCTGCTGTCATTTCCGTAGGCTGCTGCTTTTGAAATAAACTATGCGAACTATGAGTTTCATCCTTCCCCAATAAAAATATATCTCTTCTAATTGTATGCTGCATAGAATATTAATGCACAACATTAAAACGATCTGCTTTTGTTTGTGCTGTTGCGTTTTAGATTCACGTTTAAAAATAATAGCCCTAAACATACAATCATACCATTTCAGCAAATGAGGCAAGAAAAGAGAAATTATGGTTCTTATAGCCACTACTACATTTTGCAAATCAATATGGCATCAGAATTAAACACAAATGAGAGCTTTGTGACATCCTAATTTGCTCTAGACCATCCCCCAACCCCAAACTCAGTTAAAATTAAAACAACAGTCATTTGAGTGCATGGCTTTGTCAGACAGACCCTTCACACTGCAATACTCAGCATTCAGAATTCCCACTGATATTTTTCAACTCAAAATGCTGAAAGTCAAAGAATGAAAATGATCAGTTTTAGAGTAAAAATAAATAATTTAATGCATATTATAGTTATCAGTTTACTCTTTAAATAAACTAGTAACAATAGAAAAAAAAAACAGAAAAACTGTTTTCCATAAGGTATTTTTTACAATACAAAAAGTTTCTTAAAATAAATTTATCTATCCAACAGTACTAACATTTATACTGGCTAAAAATGCTTACAGGTGACAAAAAGTTATACTTCACTAACATGGTAGTGAATCTATCACATTCTTCATTAAGTTAATGCTTAACTTTTAGCTTTCATGTTACAGCCAGTTACTGGCTGTAACTCTTCACACTGCACTGCCCTACATCATCTGCTTTAGCACCTTCCTCTTTGCACTGGTCTGTTCAATATGATCTCTTGTCAACAAGAACAACTGTCACTGCCTTGTTAAGTATTTTGCATCTGTTTCCTTGTGGTTTTTCTTTTCTTTGTTTTTCCCATCACTGCCAAAGCAGGGGCATAGACTCATCCTTTGAATTTAGAAATGCGAATCTGATGAATGTCTTTTCACAATAACCAGTAGCTAATTACAGAAGTACACAGCTGATTTGACCCTTGAAAGATTGCTTCAAAACTGAGATGCATTAGAGTCTTCCCAATGCTTCTTCCTTCTACATTTCTATTTCACATTACAGAAGAGAAGACCAGAGCAAACTCCACCTTCCCTGGAAAGAACATAGGATGAACAAGGGAATGATGATTACTAACTCACCTAAGAAGGAAGTGCAAAAGTTTTGCATGTAATTAAAGAAAAGAGAAAGTATATTTAAGTTTTAGATTGTTCTGAGAGGAAAGGACACTGCAGAGATATGGTAGATGAAGCTGGCAAAGAAGAAAAGGAAAAGATATGAGCATGGGTGGACATAAGCATTAAGGATGAGGTTGTGCAGGCAATTTTGTATAAGCCAAGAGCAGAAGAAAGCAGTCATTTGACTTATAAGTTCATTCAAGGAATCCACATTTATGAAAAAAAGAAAAGAAAAATTGGAGGCTTGGAAGCCAACTGATCCCTATTCAAGCAAGATATGTTACTTTCACAAGACTGAAGATTTACTGATAAGTCCACACAAAAATAAAGGAGGTAGCAATGTTCTAGGAATAAAACACTTATAAATATATCACATTTTAATTTACAGAATAACATCTTCAGAAGTGTTTCCACCTGTTAAATGACTCCCTAACCTGAGATTACTAATAGACAGTAGAAGACCACCTCTTCTAGGAGGTAAGAAAGATGAGGAGTCTGTCCATTATTTTCCTGAAAGTAAAAACAATACGTTATTAACATTAAATTTTAGTTCAGTATTTCAAAGTATTCTTTTCTGCCCCTTTTGTATTGTTAAAGTAAGTTTTTTGTGAGCTTTTATTTTTTTCCTTTAAATGCTACCAATATATAAGGAATAAAATAAAACAAACAAGAATTACAAACTATTCATTAGGAAACCTGGAAGTGGGAACATTTGGTTCATTTACAAGATCTCTTTCCGTATAAGAAATTTCCCCCCAAAACTTTGAGAAGATATAAATTAGGAGGCATTTTCATTGTTGACTGTTAACTCATCAGAAGTTCACTCCCGAATTGCTTATCTTTTCACTTGGATTTAAATTTGTTTTATAAACACTTAAATGCAAAGCAAAAATGAGGAAAACCAATTTGAGTTATTTTGTCCCCTGTTATGGTACACACATACATTAGATTTTCTTTTTAACAGCATGTATTAAATGCAAGAGGGGATCAGAAAAAATTGGTTGAATTCTGTAGCTAAGTATCCTTATCTCTACTCAGCTTCTCATTACAGGACCAAATAAAGAATTACAGTTTATAAGCTCAGTATAACAAGACTTCCTTGTAAACTGAGTATTTTACCATTACCTTAACAAAACTGTGCAAAACATGAACTAATACATCTCAACATTTTTCCAGAAAGATGTCCCTCCTTTCAAGTAAATAACTGTGCTCTTTGCAAGTAGTTCCTCTAAAGTACAGTACTTACACGTTGATGTGAGAGAAGCTGGGTCAAGCTTTAACCTGGTACATTCAGATGTCCCAGGATTAGAACTATCATCTTCTTCATCATAAATATTTTGGAGTAGAACACTCCTTATAAAGTCTGGGTTCATTACATTCTCCATAAATCCCTCCGTTGAAGGTGGTACAAAGAATTCTAGCTGGTAATAAACAGTGGAGGTTTCATTACTGAAAAACAGAAAGCCACGTATGAATGCCTGTGAGTCACCAATGAATCCTTACTTCCTTGAGGAGGCTTACTTCTCACAAAGGTGGTATGGATTTCTTCTTTAACCTTTTTACTAAAGAAAAGCATCTTAAAAAAATAAATAAAAATAAAACCTGCCACCAAAGCTTCCTGTTTCTTTTTTCTCCCTCTCTTCTCCAAGCAATTTTTGTCATTAACAGAAACTGGGCACATACCTGAGACACATTTTCCAGCACACAAAGGACAATTAGACATGTGAAGATGAGGCTTTCAGCATTTGTGCCTGACAAATACAAAATGATAAGGGAAGAATTGCTGCAACATCTGGTGCACAACTTAGCTAAGGACCTGCAGAAAAACTTGCTCACTGGATGGCAGTGTCCAGCATAACCCAGTTGTGCTTCTAGCCCAAACTCTAGAATGGATGAAGTAAACTACAGTCCATCTCTAGAGATTTCATTGTTTGTGATCTACCAAATCCATTAAGTACAAGAAGACAGCTTCATTTTATACGAACAGAATTTAAAATACCAAAAAAGAAATTGGATAGGGGAAAAAGAGGCAGGGAGATATAGGTTGGCTGTCAGTACATGCACAGTACTACAGATTTGTACTTGATGGTCTAAATAATTATTTATGCCTGAAAGGCTAAGAAGGTAAGGCTCACTCACTGAACAGTGTGCCTGGGGCTGGTGGTGAATGAGAGCACATTCCCCAGAGTGCCCTCTGGACTGTCCCTCGGCTCAGCTCAAGGATCCTGGGCTTTTGCTAACCTTCTGCCCATGATGTTTTCCTGTTTTCCTCATCCACTTGCAACACTGCATTTTCAGAAGTCCTCCGTGATCAGTGGCACTTACTACTTCTCCATGAGAGGACCACACTACAGCTGAGGTTTCCAGCCTGATTTTTCCTACTACTTCCACTCCTGTGGAATCTTCATAGCTTAAAACATGAGTGTCTCACACAATGAACACCTCAGTCTTCCTTCGGTGACAGTTTCTGCTGAGGGTAAGGTCTTTTCCCTATTCAAGCTTGAAGTTTTCTTCTGCCTCTGCAAGGTAAGCCTGGGTGCTTTTCCCCATCTTCCCACCACTACTGTTCCACTGGGCCCATGAGCCTCCACAGCAGCTGAGCTTTTCTGTCATGCGTAACCAACAACCACAGGCACTAACCCAGCCTCTCTAATCCTGCCTACCCCTGCCTCTCACTCCTGCTCCTCTAGGCTCTCCAACATGCTGCTGCTTTGAGATTTGCTCACATCGCCCAAAGTAAACTGGGGAAAAAATGGTCCCAACAAAGCAGAAATGTGCTACTACTGATTTGGATGCTCCTGCTACCTTTAGGGTTTTCTTTTTTTTTTTGGCAACAAAGAAGTTCTTTGCTTCCCATTGGGATTGTATTTATTTAAGGTTATTTAATCAATTTTGCTCTCAGGTAGTTCCAGAAGCTCATTTTGTTCTTAATAAATTTGCTTGAATGAGCTTATTATAGCCTGCACTTGGAAACATAGACAGCAGAGAAGATACTCAACAGTAACAAAATGCTACTGTCATTATATATTATTAGTAGGTCTTTTACACTGGAGGATCCTCTGTCAGGTTCTCACTACCTGTATTTATCACTCTCCCCAAAACCTTCTATTTTTCACAGATTCAAATGTTATGCATATTTACATAGGTACGCACATCTCATCAAAAGTTTGTAAATTTCTGATAATTTTTATAATAGAAATTACTTACCTGAAATAATCCACTTTAGCAGACCTAAAGTAGCGTCCTAGAGCTGGAGATGAGCTGTAGACATCTGTTATCTTAGAGAGAAAAAAGAAAAAAAATACATTTAAAAATAAGGTATTTCTTCCATTCACTTTCTTCCCCACAAGACAGTACAATGAATCATTCTTATAAAGGTGTTTTAAGGGGCATAAACACAGGTGCTGAAGGTCAAATATCAGCAAATATATGCCCTGCAAATGATACGCATTCCATTTAAGCTTGACAGACAAGTTAATCTGTGTGTTTGAGTGATTATTGTATTACCTTAGCACAAAGGAAGGCATTCAGGGTGAACTAAAAGTATGTGCTCGTGTTGCCAGGAGCAATTTATGTTGTTTGGCTTGGGTTTTTATTAGTGGCAAAAAGCCCTTCTATTCTAACTTGGCAGAGGGAAAGGTGTCCCAACTGAGACTCCCATTCCACAGTAGGTCTAAACCAGTATTGGCACGCCTCACCTCAGCCACAACTCAGTCAGCAATGGCTCAATGTAAATTGCAGATATGAACGCAACGCAAATCTGGCACGGGGCTGGAAGACTTCTAGAGGCCTCTCCTTATCTACACTATTCAACGGTTAAATGAAAGGGCTTTTTTTTTTGTGGGTGTCTTTTTTTCCTCCCCTGGTAAACGCAGCTGCTTATGCGCCTACAAGCAGCTAATTTTTCTATACAAAAATACAATTCAGAGTTTAACAAATTGCATGGACTTAAAAATGACTGAGTTTCTACCCAGAGAAACAGAAAACTCTTAAAAGGATAAACACAGAACCTACGTAAGGAGAATTTGCTTTGCCAGGAAGCACATCAACACATACCCTCTTAGTAATGTCTTCAGAGAAAAGGTATGGAAGACCACACAGTAAGTTGAACTTTCCAGAAAAATTGTGATAATTATGTAGCAGTGAATCTGCTTCCCAATAATCATCTTCATCTGTGTAAACATCTAATATTCAAAAGGAGGCAGAAAAGGTGGGAAAAATTCCAGTTAGAAGAATTACTGGGGAAAAAATAACCTCCTGACTTTCTTCGACGTGGCTTTCTCACAAACTTGCCAGTTAATGACTACGTTGGAATGACAGAAAGCGTGAGTGGCCTGAACAATAGTGACAGCACCCAGAGAACAGTGACCCACCCCACCAATAAACGCCATCTGCTCTGGGAGCCTGACAGACATTGACATCAGATGAGAAGAGGTGAGTGATCCATTGCACTTGCTGGAGTGTTACAAGCATCATTTCTACTCTAATTCTCATTCTGCTCTAGTAACTTACCCTTACTTAGCTACAAGAGCTGCCATCCAGTCAGGATGCAAGCTACTGGTTGCCTGCTCAACTAAAAGCCTTCACCTCCACTGCTCGACACACCACCTTCTGCAATTGGCACTGAAGTCACCTATGCAATTGTTAGTAGGAGTTTAAAGGATACTGCTGTTCAAATAGCATTCTTATTAGATTGTACATATTGCACAATTCTATTAGAGAACAAACCAAGAGTAAAGTACTTACTAGAATATAGAGCTAGACTGATGAGAATGACCAGGAACAAAACAACAAAAATTGTAGTTAAAACCATCCACAGTTTACACTTCCAAAAAACGATCTTCCTGCATGATTTCCACTGATCTCTCTCCTAGTTACAAAAGGAAAGGGAATTTTGATTAGTAAAATGAAGTGGGAAGCATATTTAAGCATGTCTCTACAGTCACATTTAGAAACACACACAAAAAATACATGTAAATTAGAGTCTTGTTGTAAGTAATTCACTGTATCAAGGGTTCCCATCCTTAAATACTGATGCAAGAAGGAAGGTAGACTTGCAAGCTACTACTTGAGAGATGTAGTATTCCCCATTTGTTCAGTTTCCAACTCTTGAAATGCTCAGAAAGCTGAGGTGCTACAAAGGTTCTCTCACTGCTTCCAATCTTTTTTAACTACATCATTTTGAAGTGCATGTCCCACAGGCTGTCCTTTTAAAGTGTGCCATGGCTCCCAGCTAAAAACGTGCCTGGAGGAACTTTCAGAATAATTCACTTCTGTGATGTTGATGCTATTAGCCTACATAGCTCCTGGATGCCAGCACACAAAGCATGTGAGATGCTATTCATTAGATATTGTTGCATTAAAAACCACTAGAGTAATTAAAGCTTTTAAAGCTAATTCCCTTTTCTTCAGAAGATTGAAAACTGGGAGTTTATTGAGTAGATTTAAAGATTATTACAAATCTCATCCGTTCTGGATGACAAGGAAATTACCTTCAAACAAATTGTGTGTGCGTGCATGCACATTCATACAGGAGTGAAATAACAATACCTACACTTCACTTAACTTTTACTAAGATTTAAGAGCAAGGTTATTAGCTAACCCAGCTGTGCTAATATTAAAAAAAAACAAATTTAGGTGACAAGCAAACACGAAGTAATTTGTTCCACAGGCAGAAAACTGAACGAAGGGCACGAGCACCTAAGTGAACCATACCTTCCATTTAATTTATCCTCATCATCATCTACTGTAAACCTATGAACTTCATATTATTTTTTGTCTTTGGCACCAAATGAGGCAAAGCACGTGTTATGGGTTGACTGAGATACACATATGTAGATTGACAGGAACCAGCTACTAGCTGGAGGCATTCATCTAGTTTCCTTCTCTTCACCTTCTGAACTTTCTAAGAACCTAGCATGATGGTTAACTTTTTACTGAATTGCAATTAACATCCACCAGCTGGCTTAAAATTTCTTTGGAACAGTAGTTGCACAGGAAAGGAGATCATCCCCAGAAAGAGCTTACTTGAGCTCTCCAGGAGCTGGGGTGAGGAAACAGAAAGCGTCCTTTACAGACACCTCTTCTTGGGGAGTTCACTTTTGTGGGGAATGAAGAGCAACTGGCTTAACATAAAATCCCTGTACGTATACATGACCACTTGAATGCGTGGTGTAAGGGAAACTCTCATAAAAAAAAATGTATTAGAAGAGCCAACCTTCAGTATAATACCTGACACTAGTATATAATTTTTTATCTGAAAAAACAAACTGGTAGCAACCGTCTAGCATTACACTGATGAAATCAGCTTCATAACATCAGTCAAGACAGTTACCAAGCCCAAGCTTCCACCTAGAATACAAGCCACACATTCAGGTCGTCACAAAAGATTAATTGCCAATCAAGTACTGTAAACTGGATTGATGTCACGTAGATGTCATTCAGCTCTGCAACTGCATCTCATCAGCTGGGCCAATACCCTCTTTGACATTGCCCATGAATGTTTCATGATGGAAAAAAATCTCTCCCTAATGGTCAGGGCCATTGTGATTAATCTGCTGCCTGAGTAGGAAGCAGAGCATAATAATTTTTCAGTATTCCCCACAGGATAGGAAGTCAAATGCCAGAAACAGCAGAAAGAGCCCATATGAAAACACATTTCTGGGAAGGCTGAACTGTAACTCAACGCAGTTTCTCAAGGCAGCTGAGTTTCTCTCCTCCACCCTTTCTCCTATTCCTCTTTGAACCTCCACAGAATTTGCCTGATCCTGTAGCAGGCTGGTTCAGCACACTGGAACAGAGGAGAAGGAACTGGTCCCCTATATGGTATAGGAAGTTGGGCTGTTTGTTTAACAGAACAGATCAATGCTGAAAATATGAGTGGGACTCACACAAGGAAACTTGGCCAGGAGCAGGATGGGTGGGACAGCATGACTAATGCTGACGAGATCTCAGGTGGGTTCAGCAGTCCCAGATCTGCCCACACAAATATGGGAATACAGGAAGAGGAATTTCTGACACAGATTTTCTCTCTGCTCTCGAGTAAAGTAATGAAAATGTTTGTACCACAGTCACTCACCAGTAAATACTGCTCTTCAGCTAGCATTAGTCTATCCCACAGCTTGAAGCTAAATACTGGGCACTGGCTACCTCAGGACTCACGCATCTTTCTTAACTGAGGCTTTGGAATGCTCTGGTATAAATTCCTGAATGTTAGCAACCACAAATAGCTCAAAGATCAAAGAGAATCCAACACGGCTTACAAACTTTACTGCAGGGCATCTAATTCTTGCTTTGGCAGCCCTGTTTTTTGGATTAATTTGTTCTTTCAGAAGGCCTGTTTTTACTGTGTTTCAAGATTTCTCCCTTCTAGTTTCAAGCCCAATCCTACTGGCAGCTTGTGAAAAGTGAAAGCAAAACTTGGAATACCAAGTACGACAACTTTTATTTCCTTATCTTAGACTTTAGCTCACAGACACAGACAGCCAGCACCAAAAAACAATAATGCTCAATATCTGACTAACACTAGAACACTAAGCAAAATAATATACGCTTAACATGCTTTCAGTCTTTATTTTCAAGTGAGAAACCCATCCCCACCTCTCAAACAAACTAAACAGTCCCTACACGATGGTTCATTGAAATGCCACTTCTTTCATTACATGCTATTTCCCCAGCAGCTCCACAAGTATCAGATGAGAAACTGAAATTCCTACCTTGCTCGTTGCAGGTGCTTGAGAATTTAGAGGCTTCTTATGATCGGCTTTACTTTCCTCCCCATTAACTTCTTGCAATTCAATAACTTCATGCTCTCCATCAGAGCTTTGCCTTTTCATAGCTTCTGTTTCTTTGTGAGGACCTCTGTCTCTGTAGCAAGCACAGAGCCAGCTCATTTCCTTCTGTTTTCAGCTGCAATTATGGCCAGTTGCAGTTTTGGTATGAAGCTGGAGACTGTAACAGTGAGAGAGCTAGGATAACTTCTAAAGGAGTGATCTCAAAACTTCAGTAACTAAGGGAAAATCCTTGGAAAGACAAATAACATTATCTGCACAAGTCACATAGGAAAGGGAGGGAGAGGAAGTATCGATTCGGCTCGTCTCCACAGCTCCACTGTGCAAGACTAGGTTTTCCAGTTTGTCTGCCTTACTGTACCAGCCCTTGACAAGCACGAGCAGGTGACTAACCCTCAGCGATGCTGCCTTTTGCTGAAGTGATTTTGAAAGCAACTGGATTGCTTTCCCTGCTGTTTTCAGTTGGAACAGTGAAATACAGACAACAGATGTGCTTCTTGACAGCAAGGAAAAGGAAAGAATCACATCACTTGTGGTTCAGTTGGACTATGAAGGGAGTTTACATCTTCCATCAATGCTTCTAATTTTTGTCTCCTAGTATAGTCTATTTGGAACTGAATGTTACTGAGCTTTGTGCTGGGAATCGTTCTCTCTAGCTGGTCTGAAGTCTGAAATCATGTCAGGTGCCAAAGAAGATGTCTATTCACATACTGTTGAGCATAAACCTGAGAAGTTGAGAATTCAGTTCCATGTAACAAAGAACAAATCCAAAGAGAGAAGGGGGGTGGCCTTCTGTTTTATCGTGTGCCCTTCAGGGTTTTACAAAGCAAATCATTGTGTGAATTGAGATTTGTTCTGCACTAGATTGCCACATGAAATAAAACGCTTACTATAGTGAGGGGTTAATTTTCCCCTCTCCCTCCCTCCCACCCTTCCAGTATTCTTGATCCTACCTCCTCTTATTTCTTCTGTTCTAACTCCTTCCTTGGGTTTCTTCTTCCTTGCCACAAAGCAATCCTCTTTACTTTCAATCAAAGGATCCTGCTCGCACTCCTGCCTCGGAACAGAGGACAGTGCATTAAGAAGTGAACAAAGCTTCTTTCCTCAACTCCTTTTTTCCACTGTATGAACATCCACTCACAGCACCGCTCCTTCTTTTCCCTGCAAAACGCTGGGGTTTTCCCCTTCAGATTGTGCAACTCTTCTGGCTACTAAGCCTAGAGCACTCCCAAGGAGGTCTGGATTGCTGATGTCATGGGGCAGTTATCCAGGCAAAGGCACTCTGTGAAGCTGAGCATAAGGCTTGGTTTAAATCAGCAAATAAAAAACATAACTTCCATGACTCATCTTCTGGTTTTGGAGAATCCTTAAAAGACTGGAAGACTGAGGATAAAGCTGAGCAGCCATCAAGATCATAACAGGTAACCAAATCCATAGGAATTCATTGGGACCTTCACTAGAAAAATTACCTGCTGGTTCTCAGTATTCCTGCTGAAAACTGGGTCCACTTACTTAATTTCCTCTCACATCTAAGACCTGACCTTCCTGGTGAACAGCCTGAAACTAAAACTCCTTTCCAAGTGAGTTAATGATTATGGATCTCAGTTTGTAAATGCCAAAGTCCATTTAATGCCCTTCTGAAAGAACTCCATATGAACTCTTGAATTTCCATTGTCTGGGTGATCTAACATTCACATTTAATGTCTTTTTTTTTTTTTTTTTGCCTGTGAAGCAACTGACCCTTCTGACACATGGAACTGCAAAATTCTTAAATAAAATGGGAAGTTGAGAACTGATCTGAACCTTCTGGCCAAGGCTCTTATCTAAAACTGAACAGCAGGAAAGCTATTTTATTCTGAAGAAAGACAACTGTGGTTTCTAAATAAGGAGAAGAAACAAATGTCCTTAAATGCATGCTTTTGTAATACAGGCATTACAAAAAATATAAACTCCAAAGAACAAATGCAGTTTTGACCATGTCTGGGGATTAGAGTTTCAGAAGCACAACCAAATGAAGGAAACATAGGCATTTACATTTTTATCATGTGTTTATTGAAAAAGAAGAAGTAGCTGACTGGCTTTTATAGTTACTAAAATCTCTACAGAATATAATTTGAGTGTAGTTTAGGTGGGAAACCTTACACAAGAGTTGCTACAGGGGTAGCAGTGAGGGGAATGCCCAAAACCACTGCAAAAAAGGAGGGAGAAGCAGTATCCTTGTTAGTTAAAGGAAACCTACTGTGTGAAAATTACAGTACTAGCTTATTTTCATGTTTTCCCAAAGATCAGTGGCTAAACAAGGACCACATACTTATGTACTGTAGAAAAAAAGCATGCTATGACCTGCAAGGATTGATATTCATGGTGCCAACTTCATCTTTTTCACCTTTTCTAAAAGGTGAATACTTCCAAAAATACAGCACAATTTTAAGACCATCTAGAAAATACAGACAGATCTTTTATTAAACTGAATGCCAGAATTATTACATATCATAAACACCTTTTTGGAACCTTCAAATCAGCTAGATTTGGCTTACAGGCTCATTAACAGATAATCTTTTTCAAAGTTGGATTTACTGCTAAGATTGAAATGGTGATCTTAGGACAGAAGCGTGGCTGTCATTTCCTCTTCGACTTTCACTGAGACCAAGGACCTCTTAATTCCTATTTTCTTTTACACCTCTTTCAGAGCAGTGTGTCCATACAGGCACAACTCTTTCTTCTGGTCAGGAAAAGAGACAAAACAGAGAACAAGACCTTGAAACTCAGCTCACAGCAGACCAAGGACATCAAGAAAAGCAGCACAAATCCACCAGATGCATGCCAAAATTCATGGAGCATGCTGGAGCCAGATATGAGAAAATCTGCTTGTTAAACATTGCAGACATTAAACCCCACAAGTATTTTCTAAGTGTAAAGAGAAAGTAAGAAACCAATAAAGACTGAGGAAGATGTTCAGATTCATCAGGACTGTCTCAGACCTGCAAGATTTTGCTTGTTTTTACTCAAAGACTGGATTCAACAAGAAAGACTTCCTGGCAAAGCAATAGTCCTGAAACAGATATGCTTGCAAGTTGCCCCCAGAGAAATGTTGCTGTGCTGCATTTTGTTCAGCCTTGCACATGTAATACCTTTTCTCCTCAGGCAGCTCTAGCCTTTTATTTTAGACAGGTGGATTTGCAGTTTCTTGCACCCACTGAAGCCACTGAGGCATTGGCCTTCTATGACCCAGGGGTCAATGTCATGCTGGTTTGAAGTCTGATACAACACGACACAGCTCCACTACGACTGCCACCTACTACTTTCTGCATAGCTGCTAAGAGAGCCCTCATATGCTTGGAGCTGGAGAAGAAAAAGAAGAAAAAAGAGTCATGCTCAAAATCTTGGATACAAATGAACATAAACAGTCCAGTGCGTGCTACTATTGAGATCGGATTGCCAGTTCCTTTATTAAAGGAAATCATCCTGTTTTTGCTGATTTCATCACAGCCTAATAGCAAAGAAGGCAATTAGCAAATAGCCTTGTTTTTAACAATTATTAAAGAAGGCAAATATACAATATTATCGTAATCAATCACATGCACAAATACATACATGCAGCCTTTAGTGATAGGAATGGGACAGTACTCTAAATTCCTGATGGGATGTGAGCATGAATATCCATGTATGCCTATGCAAAGGTAGATAGCAAGAGAGATGCATGTACATCTCAGAGGTGGAAGGAGGGAAGATCTACCAAAACAATCTGGACTTTTTTCCAGATTCAAATTATTTTTTAAGAAACTTTGTTTCTGCTGGTAGGGAATAAGAAAGATGAATCCATAAGAAACCTGAAGTTATCAGAAGTTGCTCTGAATCTAAATGGTTGCCATTAGGTGAATAACAAATGATCATTTCTGCATTAAGGTAGTGCATTCTTTCACAATGAAACAGCCAACAGCATTCTCATGTACATGATAATGTAGGAAGCAGCTTATGTAAGGCAGTCCTGTATTTTCTCCTTGGCACATCAATTTGTATTCTGACGGATCCAGTCATAAAGTGCTGTCACCTTAGTGTATACACCAGGACGATTACGCCGAGCACATCCTTCTCCCCAGCTCACAATGCCAGCAAGGTACCACCTATTTCCCTTTCCTGTGCAGGCCAAGGGACCTCCAGAATCTCCCTGAAATGAAGGGAGTTTATCCATTAGCATACACACAGCACTATAAGATGTTGAATTCATTCAACTTGTTTTAACTTACAGAATTTGCACACCAAGCAATACAACGCAAAGGCAAGAGGAAGGTGAAAAATTACTCCCTGCTGCTGTCTTGTTACAGGATTCATAAAGCTGAATGGGAAGAAGAAAAGACGAGTGGAAAGTGGGAGCTCTACCACTGACCATAATCTGCTCTCAGACTGAGAGCAAAACTCCTTACGATGTTAAACAGAAACAGGAGGATACCAAGGAAAGGTGTGCTTAGGTATTAGCAGCTTCATTTTCAAGTCTGCAGCTTCATAGATGGAGAGAAGGAACAAAGACTCTAAGGGGTACGCAAATAAGAGCTGGCTTCTCAAAGGAATCATGAAAGTCTGTGCACCATGGAAAATTAAAGATCCCTATTTAGTTCAGAGCACAGGATCAAAACATTTGGGCTCAAAAATGTTTTTCAACCTTCACTGCATGACTTCAGGGAATAAATAGTTCACAGAAATCTGAACAGTTTATAAATGCAGTTCATATCTTCAGATTCTCGACGTATACAAGGCAGTCAACAGTCTCCAAATGGAGCCTGGGGTTTTTCTGCTGCCTCCAGTTTGAGCTGAAACTTGCCAGAAGCCAGAAAGAAGCTATGTACCAGAAAGGAACAATCACAGAAAACATTAAATACCCAATCAACCAAAATTATCTATTGATGAAGAAGAAGCCAGAACAGTTAATCTTCTCTCTGAGGGTGCTGTCATAGTGGCAATTTGGATTATTGAAGAGACTGATCCAGAAGCAATGTGAGAAAGAAGTCTATATATTCTGGCCAGTTACAGAGCTGCTTGTGAAAGATAGAAGGAGCTGTATGAAGGTGGAAAGAGGAAGGATCCTGTAAAGAGGAACCACGTAAAGCCAAAGAACACCCAAGAGTGATAAGATAACTAAGTCTGAAAGAATATACACTATTTCTCACTGTTAACTATCACATCAGCTAAAGATAAAAGCTGTGTGGAAATTTCACATTAACTGTGAATGTACTACACAGGTTATATGACCATGAAAAAATAAAACAAATCAGGATGCCTACAAGGCTTGAAATGTAATACGAGGGTTTTCAGGGTGCTGTGGGAATTTGTTGAACTTCCATGTCATTCTAGCACTGCATAAGAAATAAGCTGGAGACATAAGAAACAATAAATCTGCTGAAGTTAAAGACCCAGAGGGTCAGCACACTGGGACACAATGTAGCATATTGTATTGGAAACTGGATTAAACAGTATGGTATACAGCAAATCCAGTTAAAATATTGATCTAAAAATCTAAGGGCACGTTTTATGCAACACATATTTTGGAGGATCTTCAAGCCTTAGGTATATTACAATGTGTTTTAAACAAATCAATTTTAAAGTTTAAGGTTATACACAAACAGAACATAAAATTAACATAAATAATGCTTCACTGAATAAGAACCTGCAAGAAGATCCTACAAACAGTCCATTGTGTATAAATAAGTTTCACCCATTTAGAGTTTTATCTTGTAAAAATTAACCTATCACATTAAAACAGTAAACGTTATATATTATACAGAAGTTCTACTAAATTACCACTGTCTACATTCAGTAACATGCTTTTCTCCCTTTACACAGTATCTGGAAAAATGACCGTGTTTGTAAATTGGAAAGTGGATATTCATCTCAGTAAAATTAAATACTGATAACCAGCACAAGCAGTCTAACGACTAAGAAGGATAAAAAAAAGTTAAGACAGTTGACATATGACCAAAGAACAGTTTCTGAATGCATGTACAAATAAACCAGGTCATGTAACTCATTATACTATGACATAATCCAAACTCATTACATGCATGAATAAACATATGAAACAAAAAGGCAGCACTGCAATTGCATTTACCAGATTTACCTTACTTTTGCTTTTTGTATTTCTTTGCAACTGTAATGGTACATTTCTCATCAGACTGCTACAATCCCAACACCCAGATATCAAAAAAGGAAATAAAAATCAACATAAGTAGCAAAAAGCAAAGGTAGTCTTAGCCTTTATCTTTGTGCCACTAATTTATAAGAAAATTAATTGTCAGAGAGGAAAAAGAATTGTTTTCAACACATTTCACTCTCTGTCTTGCAAAGTAGTATTTCTCAAGCGTTCCAGATATTATTTATGCTAATTTTCCTTTCTTAGTTTTGAGAGTCGTTAATTGCCATGTTAAATTAAATCATACATTCAGGACACCTCACTCTCCTCCTACTGTGTCAGGAAGTGGGGAGTGGAAGCAATAAAAATACTACCCCAAACTCTGAAGTTTTCCAATGAAAGTAAACATTTATTTTCAGTTTCTGAACAAGCCCCCAGATTACCTGGCATGCATCAATGCCACCATTAAGGTTCCCAGCACAGAGCATGCGTGATGTGATGAGATCATCATACAGCTTGCTGCAAATGCTTTGATCAATTATTCTCACTCTAGCTTCCTGCAGTGTTCTGGCAAGATGACCTAGGAAGAAACAAATGTTGCAGAGATTAAGGTAGTACATATTTCTACAACAGAGATCACGTGCCAAAACAAAGTAGCATGGCTCCATACTCAAACTCTGACGAACTGATAGCAGGAAAGCAACTCCTCTCCCTTTAACTGTGCTCTCAGCCTTTGAATACTGCTGAGTACACAGACATCTTTAGACAAAGCCACTGTTTACTTTGTTTCCTCTGTCTTTATTCTTATGAGCTTGTTCTGGCAGAAAGTAGTAAAGAGAGTCATGCAAAATGTAAAAATAATACAATATACCATTGAATGTAACTAGTTTTGAATATCATTTCAAATTATGCCTGAAGATTTTGATGTTATTTACACTGTGGCTGTCTCTAAACATTATTTAAGGCCTAACCAAGGAAATTCATGTGTTGTTTCCCATCCTCTCGCTTCTGGGTAAGGGGCTAAGGAAACAAACTGGAAGCAAAAGGGGACTGAAACTCAAGCGTGGGAGTGACAAGACACACTAGGAGCTTGATTCTGTACTAAAGCACTGGCATAAGGTGTTGCTGTGAACTATATACCCTCAGTCATATTATGGCCCAGTAGCAAACAACCTATTTGATATCTGGATGAAGAGAAGTTCGTTCACTCATTAGGTTCTTTGGGTGAGCTGGGAATGAAATAAGCAAGACAAAAATATTTTTTTTTTCCACATACGCTTAGACTATGACCTAAATTATTCTGATAAAAGATAGTATAAGAAGGCATAATTAAAAAAAATCATTTGCAACTTATTAGGCTATTCAGTGGTTATCTTAGATTTATTTATTTATTGCATATTAGAAAAGCCAACACTACCACAGCAGATGGCTTCTGATCAAACATGAGGAATTTGATCTCAGCACAACAGTGGAGACTAATGCAATGCTGAGGAGCTGTCTACATTCAAGTCTCAAAGCTGGCTCCTGTGCAATAGGGCCAAGATCCTACAGGCTTCCCTGCTGCTCTAATTCTGCTTTTTTTCCTGCCTCCTCACTGCAGCGTTCTCCTCTGATCTGTACAGGCAGCACACCTCCTGGGACAAACATGAATTTACCTTTAGTTAAGACAGAAAAAAACCACCATATTCTTGCAGTTATTTCAGGGCTCCACATTGTTAACTACAGCCTTAGAGACAAAGTCTTTCTCCTCTGTTGTTCCAAGCTCCCGTTTTCTTGACCTGAAGGTAGATTATGACCTATTCACTGGATAAAATTGAACTATGAAGATGGAAAGGGGGTTGTTTTTTGTAAATGTAACACATTGTTTTTTTCAGTGATCTGTGACATCATCTCTGATGCCCATACAGAGTACGTGTATCGATACTTATTGCCCGCTACAAATGTCTTCAGAATCTATAGCCTATTTGGACATCTTCAAGTTTCTTATAGAACTATTATGTAAACCAGAGGTTATTTTCTCTTAGGTGTATAAATATTTCATTGTAAATGATTAAAATTAAGCCAAACTTGCAAGAAGTATATCCAGAAAATGAACATACTATTTTCTTTCATGGCTCCCCAGCCAGTTACATAGCAGACAGTTCCATAAAGAAATACTCTAGAGCTGCTTGGTAAACAAATGGGCTGTACCAGCTCGCTGAAGAATACAGGTGTCTCCATTTCCAACAGGGCTATGTCATAATCTGAGATAGACTGGTCATACTGTGGGTGTATAATAATCCTTTTGATCGACCTCACAGCTACATGATTGCTCTTCTCATTAACAGTGCGTAAGCCCATGTATGCTCTCCACCTTGATGGAGCAGAATATCTGCAAAGAGAATGGTTTTAGAACAACCCATTGCAAAGCAATGCAGTGCCAGATCACTCTTCTATGAAC
Organism: Odontophorus gujanensis; assembly: GCA_013399175.1. Taxonomy (NCBI): domain Eukaryota; kingdom Metazoa; phylum Chordata; class Aves; order Galliformes; family Odontophoridae; genus Odontophorus; species Odontophorus gujanensis. The sequence goes on from VXAB01011200.1 coordinate 57,355, forward strand.
AGAATGGTATTTTATGAGATTCATCAAAACAAAATGAGAGTAGAATACCACTTAGGAAGATAGATGTTTTATAGTCTCAGCCCCCTAAAACAGTAAGCAACGGTTTCAATTACCATTTTGAAAGCAACAGCATTCTAGAGCTGTAAGATCAGTTCCTGGAAAAGCACATTTTTCAGCCATCTTTACAATAAGCAAAGCACCCTGTGTACTCTGCAGTACTTTTAAAGCTGGCTTTCATTCAAGTATTATGAAAACAGAGTGACACATGCTGTGCTGTAGTAAATCGTGCAGTTTTACTCTGTAATGCAGTTGACTGGATGGTTTTCTTTTGGTACAGAGATCAACCCCAAGTGACCCACCAGAAATCTGCTGCATGAATAGCCTTAGAACAAATCTTACATAGCAGAAGAGGGGTACAGGTGGACAGGTAGATTATCTGTCCTGATGTTGCCCCACAGACAGTGACCAAAGCAGAACCAGACTGAGCTATTAACAGAGCTCAGAGAAACCCCTTGCTATCAGCACATTTAAACTTTCAACTATAGTTGTCTTGGGTAGAATTCAGTATTGTTATTGACATTCCCGAGCAAGGAAACAGGCCAAAGGCAACTAAATGTTCTGTCAACATATAAGCCTCAAAAGCACATTCTTCTCACACTAGCAATGGTTCTTCAGGGTCTTAGTCAAAATTCTGTTAAAGAGAATTGCAGTGTGCTTGACAAGCAAAAATCTCTTGGTGTCGTTTGAACATGTGCTATCATATGTCGCACAATTTAGATCATCAGATTATCTTATGAAAAGATAAAATCTTTACTGTAAATTATGTCTAGTATATTGTCATACACACAATCTTAGTTTCAGCAACTGCTTTTTTTTTTTCCCAGAATACTTTCAATCACTGAAATTAAAATGTATTGCTTTCTACGTTTTTCAAAAGGCAACCATGGGGCTTTGTAAGCCACAAAGCGTGTAACTAAACTCTCTTCCTTCTAACACATCATAAGTTTATCTTCTCAATTTACGGTATCTAAACTGAACACTAGTGAGTTTTACATGCCCCTTAAGTAGTCATTTTCTCAGGAGAAAAAGACCATAGATTTTGGGGAAAAAAGAAAAAAACATTTACTCTAAATCAAAAAGAAAGCAGTGTTTCTTATCATTCAGGATTCACTGGAGAAAAATTACTTCAGATATTTGTGACTTTCAATGCATGCATAATACACCTAGGGTTCATGTACAATTGATGAGATTAATAAAAACCTGGAATAACTACTGCAGACATTTAAAAGCAGTACTGTCAAATTGTCAAACTTCAAATTGCAGAACTCTATGAAAGTATAATCATTCCATACCTTACAGAATCAGAATCTAGAAAGCAATGGGCGGCAGATACAAGCCACCTCTTGGAAATAACAGATGCACCACAGACATGGCCATGTGCTCCTATTTGTAAACTTGCTTGCCAAGGCCACTTCCCAGATTGTGCATCTTCTCCTCCAACAATCCTGTTCTTCTTAAACTGGTGTCTTCCACAAGCTAATAGAAATAAAAGAAAAAAGTAAAGGAAAACACAAGGTCATTTTACTTTGTTATGCTTAATGTGTACAGTAACATTTACCTAATAAACCACAAGGCCATTGGAAAAATATATTTTTTTTCCCCTGGAAGAATGATAAAGGCTCTTGCCCATTTTCACTCAATGGGTGGGTAAGAAATAAACCACATGTTGCCTATCCTCCCTTACAGATTCCCTAAGAGGTTAATAACCCAAAAAAAAAAAAAAACCATTCAAACACAATCCTAAACCTGGTCGTTTCCAACAATTCACCGGAATAAGATCTTATATTCTTTCCCAACTTATATATAGTGCTCCACAACTCTTTGCATTTCATTCATATCAAACAAGCAACAAGATCTACCAGTTTAACAACCTGGAGACATGCATTACTTGTAATAATTAATCACAGACGGAATAGATCAGTAAGTTTAAAATGAGAAGGTATGAAATTTAAAATGCCCGTCTTTCTGCAGGTGTTACCAGGAATTTTTTTAAAACTCACATCCAATGTTATCAACTTTTCATACAGTAATACTTGGCAATAGCACTAATTCCTAACTCAGTTTCTGACGTCTTTAACTATTTTTCAAACAACTGTTACCACACCACAGTTCATTTCATCAGATCCATCTGTGCAGTCTCTTCTCCCATCACACTCTGGATTTGATTTCAACAAGCACTTTCCATTAAGACATTTGTAAGTATAAGGGAAGCAACTTTTGTGGGCTGAAATGAGAGAGAAGATGGTGTCACATATTAAAAGTCATAGCTTCAAATGATTAACCTACTCAACTGTTGCAAGAGTTGTTCAAAGCCACACATTCCAATCTTCCTGAAGTCATAGTCTGTGCTAGTGTAAACAGTTTCCTCTGTGGAAAAGGATTAATAATCACACTAATTTAAATCTCAGTCATCTCTGAGGAAAGATAACAGACTTCAACTGCACACACTCTGATTTTAACTCTAAAGTGAGTAAACTAGGCATGTCAGATCTATTATTTTATCTCCACTAGCACTATTCTCATTAAAACCACACATTTATAGAGCAGATATTATTCAGAAGTCAGCTTTTTATTTTTAAGAAAAAGTTGAGCAATCTCCAAAAAATGTTTTGTTAGTAATTATCTCAGTTTTCTATACAGAAATTCTGACTGATCCCATTGCTATCACTCTTATTATCAGCCGTTTACAGTGGCCTCGAAACAGTGGTAGGGATTTTTTCAGCAAACAAGGACATTCTGCTGGCTACATCAAGGACCTAGGATTCAAAGCAAGGCAAAAATTATAGTGGCAAAATGCAAGGAGGTATTAGTAGTACCAGCAATATCCATAATGGTGTTATATAGAGTCGTATGTGACAAAAGGACAAAAGTCCCCAAACTATTATGTCTCTATCCCTTACATTTGGAACTGATCAGGCAAAAGTTGAGGAAAATTTGCTGTTTTAACAGAAACACCCAGTGAGCCACAGTTAGATCTTCCAAACAAAATCACTGATACCCTGGATTTTGCATTATGAATTTCTTCTGTAAACTAGTTACACTATGCATGTTATATTTTCACTACTACAAAACTTGTACTTTGTGCTAAGAAAGAGTACACAAATACTAAATTCAGTAAATAATTCAGAAGCATTTTCATTCACATTATATGAATAGATGATGTGAAGCAGGATAACTACCACAATAGGTCTGCATCAGTAGGGAATTGAAAGTTCTTTTGTCTCAGATTACATTACTTTTAGTCATTGAGACTATAAGACCATAGGACATCTCTTAATATTCATTTACAACCCCTGTGAATCCCTGTGGTTACACTTGATGTTTTACTTGCACAGGCATTAATAGAAGAAGAAAGGTCAAAATATAACAGGTCATCATCAGGAGACTGAGCATATTGTCTATCTTAAACAGTGACAACCAGGGGTGACAGCAGCACGAATCACTCCTGCTGCAAAACAGAGCAAGGAATACTTAGCATCTAAGCTACTGCAGAAACTAAAGATGCATTCACTTGTTAAGTTCAGAAAGAAGCACCTAGATTTTATGTACTTAATTGGATTACTAAAGGCATTTGGAGATGCCATTCACCTTCTTTGCTCTTCACCAACCCTCTCCTAACTATAGATAGGAAAATCTAAAGACTTCATGTAAACATATACTGTATTCTTAGTCAAACAAGTTGAACTCACAGAAAAAAAAAAATCGGGAAAAAAGAACCCTCTAAGAAATCTGCTTTTTTTTTCCCCATGTGAAGAGGGAGATGGTGTGTGCTGACCATTACGAATAGAAATGGCTGCCTAAAGCCATTTTCAGGAAGCTAATGGACACTGACTACAAAAGTCCTTCTTGAAGAGGGAAAAAAAAGCCTTGGTTTGGATTCTCACACATAGAAAATTCAACTGTATTTCTAATCTGTGTGTCTACTGGAAGATTCACAAATTAAGTGAGAAAGTTTTCCATTAAAAATTAAACTGAATGCATCTCTGCTTCTGCCTTTCACCATCTCTTGTAAAACAGTAAAAAATACATACTTACAACAATTGTATTCATTGCTGTCCTCCCCGCAGCTATCATCACCTTCACAAGTTTTATGTTGATGCTTACATTTTCCACCACCACAGTTCAACTGCTCTGGAGTGCAACCTGAAGATTTATAAAGCATTTACAGACCTTTCTTCTAATATCTAGTTAGTGGCCATGTGTTATCTTCACTTGCTACCGGTCAGCTTATGGAATGATCACTAACATGTATTAGCAGAACAACAAAATTAAATCTCTCTCCATTTTGGCTGTGAGACACTGGCAATCACCTTCCGGAAGCAGTTTTATCTAATTTTTTTCTCACCTTGGTTCTCACACAAGATAGCATGTGCAATTTCTCTGATATTTGCATCCTCACAGTAGACAACCAAATCAAAATTAAAAACTCCATGCTTGCTTTCTATTTCTAAATACTGAAAGAATGATTATTTAGCTTGATTATTTGTTGTTTTACTTTTTAGAAGCTTAACTTGTAAAGCCTGGTGTAAAATTATCATTTTTTCTGTTTTCCCACTCTTTAAAGGACTACATTGAACAGCCTTCTCTCCAGACTTTTCTATCATCACACACATACTTTTTATCGTAAAGATAGCTACCTTACAACTTTTATCAGTCTGTCTCTAAACTCCCTAGGATAATCCAGTTACAGGAATGCATAAATAATTGCCCTACCACTATCTAATTCATCACTACCATCTGAACAGCCTTTTCAGTAATCAGAAAGACTATTTGAAGGAACGTACACTAAACTGCACATCTAAACTGTCAAAGACAAGATAGAAAAATCATAGAATCATATAGTGGGTTGGGTTAGAAGGGACCTATAAAGATTATCCAGTTCCACCACACTGCTATAGGCAGGACTGCATTACACCAGCTCAGGCCACGCAGTGCCACATCCAACCCAGCCTTGAACACCTCCAAGGATGGGACATCCATAGCTTCTCTGGGCAACCTGTGCCAGGGCCTCACCATTCTCTGAGTGAAAAATTTCCTCTAACATCTAATCTAAATCCCTCCCCTTTTAGTTTAAAACTGTTCCCCCTTGTCCTCATACTTTCTCGTTGTGTAAAAAGTTGACCTCATTTCTGCTTATAAAATCCCTGTAATTATTGCAATTAAGTCATCCTGGAGCCTTTTCTTCTACAGACAGAACAAGCTCAGCTCCCTCAGCCTTCCTTCAAAAGAGAGGTGACTCCAAACCTTTGATTACTTTCACGGCCCTCCTCTGAGCCCACCTAGCTATGCATCTTTCTTTGCAGTATTCCACACAAGGTCACAGAAGAGCAGATAAAAGGAAACAATCCCCTCCCTCTCTAGCCACGTCTCTTTTGGTGCACTCTAGGATACCGTTGGTACTTTGGGCTGCAAGCACACACTTTCTCCTCAGATCATGTCAACTTTTCTAGTACTAGAAGCAAATTAGCAAGGCTGAAGGACCAAACTGATTTGTCCCACATTCATTTAGTCAGTTCCAATCTGGAGTAGTTTTCTTCTCTTCACCGCCTTGGAGGAATGATTAGACACTACTCAGTCAGCACTAGCTTTTCTCTCTATAGGAGCCTGAGAGACAAGAAAATGAATCTGTCTCAGATACATAAATACTTCTTGGTCACCAATTAAAAGAACTACACTCAGTCACACAGTCAAGAGGTTTCACAGTGTGATCTTCTGAAGTCAGAAAGAACTTCCACTCCCTAGAATTTCACAGGAAAAGGAAATTAGCCTGTTTAGAAATAAAGAGTGAATGTTTCTGGAAATGAGTAGAAAGCAAGTACTTAGAGAATATACTGCATACATATTGTCCTGTCTAAGAAAAGTCAGAAATAAATGTATCCATCTTCTGAAAATCGCTGTTTCACCCTATGGATTTCTCAAAAAATATCTATAATACTGATTCAGAAGCACAGAGACTGAGGAGTGAGGGAAGGGCTGTAAGAAGCCCAGCCATCTTTATGCAATATGCCAGCAAGACGTCTTCACTGACTTTCAGTCAGAACTTACATTCTCAAGCTGGAAGTTGATTCAAAACATGTGGAGTCGTGAACTTAAAGTGCATGGTTAACTCCTGTTGGCAAAATGTCGCACTTTTTGCAACTCTGTCATACTATTTGCTTATTGCATCTTGGTTATTTTAAGGTGTTGGCAAAAAGGAAAATAATTAGGTCTACAGAAAGTGGGAAATCACATTTTTGCAGAAATCTTGTGAAAAATCAGAAACTAAGTGCTAGCTTCTAAAAGCAACATTCACCTAATACCTCAGATTTATTTGTTCAGTTAAATGAACAATAACATTAAATATTCCTCTCAAAAATAAGCAAAAAGGCAAGTTGATTTTTGTACAAGTTGTCTGTCAAAAATGGTTTATTTAAGCTCCTTTTAAAGTGCATGCATATTCACTTACGGTCTGTGTGACTGAAGGCTCTGTATTCAATATAAAATCCTCGATGGGTGAGTAGTTCATCTGAATGGAAGTTGATTGCAACAGAATAGCCAAATTCTCTGTTTCTGCCATTTTCTGAAATATCTTTACAGTATCTGGCAAGACAAGAGTGAAAGGAGATAAATTCCAACCAAACTGATCATTATCACCTAGATGCCTTACCTATTATTGAAGGCTACAAATCCCATAAAGCTTTAAAGCAATGCAATAAAAAAATAAGCAATTTTTTTTTAGTGCTAAAAGCTTTTTAGCCCAATAGAAGCATATTACAAACACCTTCAATTCCACCCCACCATAACCACAACTTTTCTGGTAGAAAATTTTCTCAGAATCTGTTTTATAAATAACAACCACTTCTCAGCATGCTTCACTTCATATTTCCCACCTGAGTCTTCAAACTCAAGGGGCTACATACCTAGCAAGGAAAACATATAACCAAAACCAACAGCTATCACCATACCAATGCAATTCTTCCAAGATACAAATCACTCTGAATACTTTCTTTTTCTCCTTAGAAAACATTGTAATTTACATTATTTGCTGAAAACAGTTACAACAATTAAAGAGCAACTGACATAGAAAGTGAAATCTCAAATTATGCAAGCCATGTTGAGATCATAGGCAGGGATACACAAATCGACTGTGACTGCATAACATCCTGCCATTCTCACCATTGCCCTCAAGAGAAACAATTAGGTAAATATTTATCTCTGTATAAAATGTTGTTTACTTAACATGGCAAATATTAAATGGAAGCAAATCTTTTCTTCTTGAAATGTGTCTTTGTGCTCAAGGAGTGGTGAGACTTGTTTTCTTAGTATGTTGTGTAGAACAATAAAGTGTAAAGTAGCGTGTCAGAAAACAGTATACTGACTTACCTAACTCCAGAGGTTTCTAACCAGTCTTTATCACATTTACTGGACCCTGGAGACTTCTCTTGAATTTGTATTGCAAGGATTTTTAGTGAAAGCTTGTAGGCAGGCAATGGTGCCTAAAAATCAAAGAATAAGTTAAGCATCACAATACAATCACAAAATAAAAAAGCCTGCTGCTGAGAAAGTATGTAAATCATGTTTTACTTATCAACAGATTGAAAATATGGTATTTTTTATGATGCATAGCAGGACCTTTGAAGAAACATTTTTTTCTTCTTCTTTAAACATAAAAATAAATCTTTTTAGGCCCACCTTTGGTCAGAATGCACCAGATAAGAAATGTCTTCACTCACTTTGGTATGTAAAGGGACAGGCTGCCCAGAGAGTTTGAGGAGTCTCCTTCTTTGGAGACATTCAAGACCTGCTTGGACGCCTATCTGTTCAACCTGGGCTAGGGAGCTGCTTTGGCAGGGGGTTGGACTCGATCTCTGGAGATCCCTTCAGTCCCTGTAATTCTGTGATTCTGTAAGCCTTTCTGCAGCAAACAGAAAGTTCTGTATCTGACATTCACACTATGTTTGCATTACCATGTGTTCTTAGAAGGTCAAACAAACAATTTAAGAAAGTTCAGTTTCACAGCTCAAGGAAATAGTGTACTGTATACTGTTTGAGACATGACTTACATGGACATTTTTCTCTTTCTGATAAAGAAATAAAGCCCTGACTACTAGTGGTTTGCTCCAGTTGCTGGGAATTGCCATCTTGTCTACCATTTTATTTCAGTCATGTGCAACACTCAGTCTTTTGGAAGCTGGAAATTCCTACAGCTGGTACTGAATAAGAACTAAAAAACAGGGTGCCTGAGAAGTCAGGTACAGTGATTTTAGTATATTTCCCCTTCATTTCACCAACAAAAGACATTTCTCCCAGTTTTGTTTTTATATCGCATAAAGCAAAGTCACCATTACTCAAATTATTTCCCAGAACTTACTCGGATGATCCAGCTGCAGTCAATGTTTGGTGGGTAGTAACTAGGGTAATAGGGGGAACTCAAACTTCCATTCCAGGAAATATAATGACCACCGCACACTGGAAGAAAAAAATAACAGCAAGGAACACAGAGAGCCTACTTCCCCTGCTAGAATCCTTCTCTATGCATAGAGTTATAATAATGGGTTGCGAACCCGCTAAATTCAGTTTTGGCCTGGATTAGCAGAGAGGTGGAAGTGACATGACTCTCCACTGCTCTTAAGTTCTCTTTTGTTTTTTTTATCAAATTGCATTTGAGACTAAATACAGAATACTTCTGATGGAAGTTTTCTTTTTTAAAGAGTTCTTTGACATTGAGTAGAAGAAACAAACATGAAGAGCAGAGAGTGCTCTTACTTATAATATACCTCTGACATTCCCGTGAATACTTTCAGAAGTTAAAAAGCATTCAGTCCTCTGAAATGATACTTCTGACTAATTTCATTTAAACCAGAAAGTTTGAATGTATCAGTTCTCAGACAGAAAATGTATGTCACTTTTGAACTGCATCTATGAGGTTTTAGTTTCTCTCGTAGATACCCATCCCCTGTAGTTATTGATCTTCTAAGATGTTGAATAACAATAAAAAAACTAACACAACTTTGAAAATAGCATAATCCTGGAAAGGGACCTGGGGCTCTGGGTGACAGAAAGTTGAACGCAAGGCAGCAGCATGCCCTGGCATCCCAAATGGCAACAGTACCCTGGGGTGCATCAGGTGCAGCACTACTACCAGGCAGGAGGAGGGGTTGTCCTGCTGTGCACTGTGCAGCCTTACCTCCTGCACTGGCTGCAGGTTTGGTTGTCACAATGTAAGGAGATTATAAAATTATGAAAGTATTCAAAGGAGGGCTACAGAGATGGTGAAGGATCTTGAGGACAAGGCATATGAGGAGCAGCGGAAGTCCCATAGTTTGGCCCAGAGCAGAGGAGGTTGAAGGGACATCTCATGACAACCTGCAGCCCCTCACAAAGGGACCAGAGAGTCAGCACTGAGCTCTGCCCTCTGGTGACCATGATAGGGCCCAAGGGAACACCATGGAGCCCAGTCAGGGGAAGAGCATTTGGGGGTTAGGGACAGGTGCTGCACCAGAAGGTGATGGGCATGGAACAAGCTGCCCAGGGCAGTGGGTATGGTCCTGAGCTGACGGAGTCTGAAGAGCATTTTGACACTATTTGGGTGATGCTGTGTGTAGCCAGGAGTTGGACTCCATGATCCTTACAGTCCCTTCCAACTTGGGATGTTCTGTGCTTTTATTCTTCAGTCAGTTCTCAGGTATTTGTTTTTAATGGATCAGAATGAAAATTCACCTCCCTTCAAAACACATTCAAGAAGTATCACTGTTTTTAGAGGTAACAAGTAGTAAATGTGCTTAAATAACTCATTTGTTTATAGTAGTCACTTACTGATTTTAGGGACAGCTTGAAAGTGAGCTTTTAGTATATTCCTTTCTTCTCTGTGGTTGACTGAGAATGTAAGTAACATGACATTACTAGATGAAGTTAAACGTATAACTGGAGGAGTCCAGGCTCCAGAGCCACACCACCTGAAATATTAAAAAGATTGCACAGAAGTTTCCCACATTCCAGTCACCTTTTTTCACTAACTGGGTAGAAACAACACTGATTTGATCACGTTTCAGGAGTATTCTCCTGGCTACCATTTTCCCTTAATTGTTCCACCTCACTGATACTACATGAGATGCTTGTTTCCCTGCATCATTGCTGAGCAACTTAGGATAAACAAAGATATTCTAGCCTAACAGGTATCTTGGACTTTCCAGACCTGCAGAAATATCAGAAAGGCAGTGCCAGATTAGGTTATTTCAGTAGCAGCTAAAGTACTAAGAAGTAACGGGTAGTGATGAAAAAGCCAGAAAGTACACAGCTCAGCAGTGTTGCACAGCATCTATGAAACAGGTAATGAGCCCAAAGTATCTTCCATCTACTAGCATTCAATTTAATTTCACATCCCAAGAGCTTTTGCAAGAGACAGAGTTCCATCTATGGCAATTGTTTTCCTTTATTCTTTAAGTAATTAAGAGTTCATTTATATCCTGAACCCTGGATACTTACTGTTCCTTGTAATGTGAGGTGCTGTTTCATGCATCTCTAAATTAACTGCTTTAGTTATTGTATTTTGAAATCTACAGTGTATTTAGGATTTCTTTTCAGTTATTTACAGGTCTATGTATGTGAAAAATTTCAAGTAGAAAATTAACAGCATATAGATAAAAAGGCACATTTGTTAATCTGGAAATAGAAGCAATCAAGAAAATCAGTTTCTTTGTAGGTATCATAAAAGCATTCAACACCATTTCAGTCACAACATTCTTTTCTCCACTGCTCTAATCCAATTCTTAGATAGACAGACATCAATACACATACGTATTCTTTATCTTTTACTTATAACTTATTGCATCAATGTTCTCTTGACATGCTGTGTCATAGATGTGTGGGTTTTGCTAGTTTCCTGGTGCTTTCATGCATGTGGTAGATCATAGTAAGCTGAACCACAACACAACAGAGAAACAGTTGAGGAAATAACCCATAGTCAGCAGTTGAGTACATGCAGCCCATCATCAGACGTAGGATTCTCCATGCTACGCTACCTACATGTGGTGCTGTTGATTTGGAGAAAAGAGTTTAATTAAATACAAAAGGAATTAGTCTATATAAACCTGGTCTTCTGACAATCCACCAGCAATGATAAGATCTATTATCTTGTTGCTCAAGAATAGAGATAAATGTCCGTTAAAAGAGCTGAAGAGTAGTATCTCATTTCGAGGAACTGAAAGCACAACCAAGTAAATACAATTCAGACACTGCTAACTGAATTTGCACATTCAGATAACGTTTCCCTCTCTACTTAAAAGACCTGCTAACTTTTTTTCTGCCCTAGAATCTTCAGATTCTAAAATTTGATAGACTATTTTGTTAAAGAAGACAGGTTCCTAGTAGATAACATGTCCACACAAAACTCTGAAGAGTAGGGTCAGTGTGGCTGCTGAAAACTACAGTGACATTTGATCTCATTTATGCAAGTGGACTCTAGGCTTCAGCTCAAGAACTTCTTTGCCTTGTACTAACATACCTTGTAATGATCTTGTTCTGAAGAGGAAGAAGGAAATCATATGCAGATAAACGGTGTGATGCGCAGCTCTCCGAAGCAACAACATGCAAAGAGGTAACTACCAGTCTCACCACGCAGTTAGAAGGAACTCGCAACCTCCATTGATAAAAAGACTTCTTGGGATTCATCAGAGTTAGAGTTCTGTTGTTACCTGGCTTTGCATACAGGTCAAAGGATACTGCTATATAAAATAATCTAGATTAGTGGCTGAAAATCTGAAGGTGGAAAATAAATATTTGGTGAAAATTTCAGAAGAGGCATCAATAAACATCTACCTGCATTTCTTGATTATTTTAATCTCCTCTTCACTTATTTTCACAAATCTTTTTAGCACAAAGAAGCACAGTGTTTCACCATCACCACTGGCATATCACACACTCAGCAAGAAGGAGGGGACTTGTCTGCAACAGCTACAATCTGTGCCAGAAACCTACCTCTTCTTTTGCCATTTCTTGACCTACCTTCATCCAATGAGAACACCGAGTACAGGAAGCCAATCTTGAGACATGTGTGATATCAAAAACCCAAGAAGACTCAACTGAAGTTCTACAGCATTTGAGTGATCACTAACTATGAATAGACTAGTCACAAGGAGAATAAAACTGTTCAGCTATTCGCAGTAGTTTTTTTTAAAGATGCCAAGGATGCACAGCTCAATTCAGTTAAACGCAAAGTATTCAATTTCAGCTATGCTACTCAGAACATCATAATAAAATCAGTAAGCTATTTTCAAGCCAGGGAAGATCTCTGGTTTGGTTTGATTCACAAGTCCCACAGATATAAGGATAGCTGAGAAACTGCCATTTTCCTATAACAGGAGAAAAAAAAATAACAATCTGTAGTTCCTTCTTTTTTTCCCTAAAGTAATATGAGTAATATGGGATTGAAGAATAATTACCTGATTTTAGCATCACATCATATTCTTTAGAATCTGAAACTGAAGTTTAGTAACTATCAATTACATGAACCCAAGACAAAAAATCAGAGAAAGAAAAATAGACACAAGAGATATTAAATGACAGGTACATTGTTACCAAAAAGCTCCATTGTAACAAGATCCGAATCTTCTTCCCCAGAAGTACTGAACATGTGAGGTATTTGTTTACTACTCATTTGTTTTCTTTCCAATGGGATTAACTTTTTAAGAGAATCAGTAACATCCTGTGGTGCCCAGAATGTACTCCAGTAGTAAGATCGTAGTCCATACTCTCCTTCACTGCGTATGGGGAAAAAAGAATCAGTGTCATAAATACACTCTAGGTAGTATTTTGGAAATTATTTCCAAGTATTATCGGCTTGCATTAGTTTAATAGTAAGATAAACTGCCGTGCAAATAATTACAGCTGAATGTGGTAGCAAAAAGCTCTCTCATTCAACAGTTGATTATATAGAGATGTCTATACACACAGACAGTAGAAAAACCTTGATAAAAAAGTCACTTTGACAATAATGCAGAGACAAACATCTACCCCTCACAGAAAATCCTCCAAATAATTCTAAGGAATTGATTGTTTGCATCCCTGCTGTATAGCTATACACTTTATGACCATATTCCAGTTCTAGACACATTTTCTTTGATAAATTTTAAATGAGGCTTCATACCGTGAAGCAATATAATTTTATCCCCATGCTTTGATACAAAATTCATCACAGTCTTTCCTGATAGAAATAATACATATAAATACACATACAAAGTACTTTTTCATGGATTTGAACACACAGTCCATCATCACAATTGTCCTTTCAAAATCGCTTATGGACTGATCTTCCAGTTTTCAGAAACCTGGGACAGTAACAGCCATTTTTGTACATTTCTCAGTAGGAACTTAAATAGAACACCTTGCCCAACATTATGCAGTTAAAGTTTTTTTTTGAATGGTTAAAAAGGAGTTTCATTTGAACAGAGAAAACCAAAATAAGCAACACATGGAAAAAAAAACATGCTGGACTGTGATGCCAATAATCAGAAGTAGATGAACGGACTGCAGAGCAAAGGCACCATTAATCAGGTTTCATTTCTCTCACCAATCTGAGATTTCATTATTATCTTAGCTCTTGGTTCACATTTTCATCATGTTTTCAATTGCCTGTTATGAAGCATATTATCCCATTATTATAGCATATTATCCCTAAGAAACAAATCTAAAGTCTGACAAAAAGACAAGACTAATACAATTAAATATCTCATATTTAAACCACATGCTGGAAAAGTACCTACCTGAAAGCAGCCACTATGGACTTCAAATAGTACTTTCCCAAGTTGGAACGCTCATAGGATTCAGTGAGCTGACAGGTAAAAAAAAATATTGTTAAAGTAACTGTGAAGTGTTACATTTTAGTGTCAATAACATGTCTTAAATTGGGAAGTATCTATCCTGTTTCTTCCCTTCCAAAACCCCCTACACATGACAGATGCAATCAAACAAATGTCTCAAGGATCATAAAGACGTGCACACTCCCATTAAGAGTGATCATATTTTAAGAACTTTGAGAAAGCTCATGATACTCAATCATAAGCTTTCATGAAGGCAGTTTTTATTTTTCTATAAGACTTGTCATATTTAATTACCTAAAATTTGTGGCAAATTTCTGTCATATAATCTGGCTGTAAGCAAAGCATGTTGGCTATGCACAAAGCATCTCAGAGACACTCAATCAGCCCTTTTGGGAAGTACCAGCTAACAGAGAACAGCTTTGTGTTTATAACTTCTGTTTGCAAGTAGTGAAGAAACTGCTGATCTCAAAAGTATGAGCCCACATGAGCAGTAGAAGAAAGCAAGCACTATTTAGGGAAGAAAAGAAAAACACACCAAAAGGGCTACATGCCTTAAATGTGAGCTGTAATTAAAAACAAAAGCTGCTCAAAGAGAAAATACGCGGCAAGGAAGAATTTTCCGGTATACAAAAACAAAATGAAAGAGCAAACTCCTTCAAGAACAACAATTTGTCCATAATCATAAAGCCCTCAAAAACACTGTTTTTATGGTAAGAGAAAGACACAACTGCCCAGCTGCATTCCTAAAGCCGCACACCACCACAATACATGTTTTAAACTCATTATTTTGGGGGAAAAAAAAATAGTAATTTAAACTTGGATCTGCTCCTTAATCTTAATTTGATTATGTAATAAATATTTTTAAATTACTTATATATCTACGTGGGGACTTACATAATTTTGGATTGCCTCTGCTTGCAAGAGGAATTTCTGGGAGCTGGGGTCATTGAGATCATTTGTGTAAGTCAGATTAGGAATTTCTACACTTCCACCAATATATATCAAAGAGAGAGTTGGAGCTGAGGAAAAAAAGGAATTAAAAATTAGCACATCTAATAATATTATTTTAAAGTTTCCAGAACAAAACATTTTCAGAAGCACATATGTGTATTTGTCATTGACATTAGCAAACATTAGTTCTGAAGAAAAACGTGCACCGACAGCCAGAGTTTTGAGTCCCATTGCTAGAACAACAGAATTGAGGTAAGGTTCAGATAAATATTTCTGTTAGTCATGCTTTAATTGTTAAGCTTCCTTTTTTTGGAGGGTTCTCCTTCTGATGAAGAGGTGAATTTTTGAGGTTGAGGTCTGGGAAAAAGTATACAAAAACTAAGAACTTGTTCTGTTTTGAAAGAGTGACTAGAAGGCAGACTGTTAATTCATCAAGGCTATCTGGAAAGATAACAGTTCAATAACGATGGTATTCAGAAGCAGAGACAAAAAACAGCAATAAAATACATGCCCTCTTGTACAAAAATCAGCAGCGTTGATAGTTGCACATTTTGTTGTTTAGCAAAGAAGTTAAGGAGAAATGAAATTCAATGATTGCACACACTAAGTGCTTAGCATAGAGCTTTTGAAACTAACCATTCATGCAGTTCAAAACCACCATCCCATCCAGATCGTGCTGGGGATTAACACTTACAGAATGAATAGTGCAGGACTAGCACAATTACAGTAACTGATAAAGACACTAGAGATAATATTCCTAGAAGCCATCTCCTCCAGAAACACGGACTCATCCATTTGAAGAAATAGTATTTCTGACACAAGCCCTTTTGGTAGGATGTGCAGTAGGGAATATACAGGTTTTCCTAAAGAAAGACATAGGGTGGCATCGGTTAGTAAGACAACACAAGGGAGTCATCGTATCTTTTTTTTTTTTTGGTATATTTGCTCTTTTAGCTTTTATCAGAGATTTAAATAAATAGATTAAGACAATACATTCCATATTATGTCACATACAGAACCCACATATTTCACTTTTTTGCAATCAGCATTTCAAATTATAAAAGGTCAGACTGGGGGAGAGAGAAGAATTGCTGTTGATTCAATCAGAAGCAATTGCACATGAAGAACAGATACCAATACGTGCCAACAGAGTTCTCAATACACATCAGAAGATGCCAGAGAGATCACTTACCGTGCTCCTGCTATAAAGCACAACTGCTGTCTCTTACCTGCCCATCAGCCTGCTCAGGATGACATGGAGCTGGTATGCTGTACACAGAAACCTGTCTGGGAGGGAAAGCCTGTGTCATGATGCCTTGACAAATGCTTTCTGATAAACGTAATAACAAAATCCTAAATGAACCTCATTCCTTAAACATAAACCAGTAATAGCGTACTGCTCTCCCGCTCGCACACGAAGCATCTCTCATTTCACCTTTGCCATACTGCTGAAAGCTGGAGACAGCTGATCTGCAATCAAAGAAGGTGGGGAGGAAAAGTCTAACTCTTTGTTTTCCTAACGGCTAGAGGAAGATATGGATCTCATTATTTGAAAACAGATTGGCTACCCTCTTCTTTCTGAAATACAAGGGTAAGATAATTTATATCGCAGTGCAAAAGACATGCAAGCAATTTTCACGTGAAAAAATCCCAGATCTAGAATAAATTATGCAATTTCTAAAGAACACCTGATGGAATCCACAGAAATATTTAAAAGAGAGAAGAAACACACAATTCCAAAAGCCATCTGAGTTTTCCAGTTTTAAATGTGATAGAATTAAAGCTGCACAGCAGAATAAATATAATTGCAAAGCAATTAACGTACTTCCTGTTCAGACTTAAAAATTTTATCAAGTGAACAAGCCAACAACTTCAGGGAATTCTGCACATAGAAATGCATGAAGAACGCTGAGAATTTGTGCAGGGAAATTATGTATTAGATATGATACCTTAATGTGTATATAGCAAAGAAGAAAGCTGGGTAAAGGTAACAAAATGAAAACAACACAGAAGAGGTCCAAGGAAACACTACTCCAGAAAACAAAACTGGGAGAATCGAAGTCAAACACAGGTCACATGGTGACTACAGAAGGGATTAATTGGAAAGCAATCCTTACAGCCCAGGAATGCTAAATAAAACTGTAGACAGACTGCTTTGTTCAAGTCCTCCTCTTCTTTTCCTACTGTTGACCCCCTCTATGTGCACAGACTGCTGACTGACTTGATACTTTGCCCTCTTCTTCAGGGAAAAGAAACCCACAGGAAGAGCTCAGGGTAAATAAAATCTCTTCATCATCATCTCCAAAAATTGAATCAGTATTTATTATTTTGTTTAAACTATATACAATCAGAGAATCTGAATCTGTCGGAATTCAAGAGGGTAGAAACATCAGTCTAACGTGGACAAGGGCAAGATCACTGCAGTAACAAACATCATCATATTTGACTCATCTTGTCAAGTTTGCCTGAAGATAAAGAATTCAAATTCTCAAGTGTATGATATATGAAAAATCTTGACTAGGGGGAAAATAAAACAGGAAATAAATTAGTTAGTATTTTAAAAGCACACACACAATTAAAACAGAAGTTGGAGGAAGAAAACTACGATTAGCAAAAGTACTAATGGTTGATTGCTATGGCACTCTTCATACTGTACGCACACCTGAGGGGAAAAAAAAGCCAAAAATGTGAGTGAGACTTAAGCTGTCACCAGACAGTCATCTGTGTCTTCAGTTTCCTGCCAGATTATTATACATACACAACTTGTGCCATGTAAAAAGAGCAAAAAGTTCCAGACACTGGACTCCTCCAGTGTCCCCAGATACCTGTATAGCACAATTTCAAGATCAGCCTCGTCCTCTGATCCTCCTTTCCCAAGTTTCAACAAATGGTGCTTGTTACTGCCATATGCGTACTCCAAAAATCAAATATAGTGACAGAAGGGAAACACACAACGAAATTCTCACACTGAGCAGCTTTTAGCCAAACATTTTTTAATGAACATATCCAGGACACGTTTTATTCCAGCAAAATAGCTTTCAGGTTACATGACTGAAGGCACATGTTTGTAAATCCATGGTGCAAGATTTGACACTCTCGTGTAGACACCAGGAAAATTCGGTCTTCCACATCCATAACCCCAGCTAACAATACCAGTCAAAAACCACTTCCCATTTCCATTGCTTTGACATGACAGTGGTCCACCAGAATCACCCTGAAAAAAATATAATGATTTGCACACATTTAAAATCTGTAAAGTAAAAAAAAAATGGGACAAAGTTCAACAGGGATCATTTTTCCTGAATAATTCCACCAGTGATTATATTTTCCCATTTGTATACTTCTAACTTCATGTTCAAAGTTACATCAATAACTTTATGTTTTGCTTTTCTCTTCTTGAAGCAGACGGGATTGCACTGTTGACCCAAAGTTTACTCTTTCACAGGAGGGAGGTACAGCTGGCACTCTTAAAAAGTAGTATCCTAATATCTTTGATGAGCTATATTTCAAATTCACAATTAACTTCCCAGTTTCAAACTTAAAGATAAACCCCAAATCTGCTACTGAATATGAATGTCCATTTAGAGGTTACACACCTCAGGGTACCAAAAACCAAGATTTTTATTTTTTAAATAAAACAATTATTATTATATTTAATAGGCAATATCACTTCTTTAAGATTAAAACCAAATGAAACAGACCGAATATACCAATATTTATTTTTGCTTCACAAAAAAAAGTCCACAGGAAAAAAAAAAACTAATTGTTGCCCTGTAGTAGATTTAAGTGAGTAGATAACATTTAGAGGAACACAACCCCTAAAAGCATTGGCAGAAGCTCAAGCATGTCATAAATTGGGAAAAGTCTCCTGAATCAACTTTATACTTTCCTGAAAATCTCTGCTGTAGACAAGACTTCTCTGAAAGAGCTACAATCAAATTGAGCTTTCCCAAACCATTGGATGTAAGGTTTTGCTTTTGGAAATTATCTCTGAGTTGGTAAGATTTAAATGTTTGCAAGGAAATGCCTTCCTTCTATACACATTTTCTGTTAGAGTCACCAAACTATTTTGTTTTAACTTTTAAAGGACTGTAGGACATAAAGGTTGGAAGGCATACCAGTAGATGACCTAGTAAAGCCACCTGCTACCCAAAGCACAATCATCTTCAATTGCCTCACAAATTATATATTTAACTTTGAAGATCCATTTTTCATCCTCAACCATTAAGATTTTGAATTTAGAGAGTCAAGTTTTTCTTTAATTACAGAGACAACAAGAAACTGGAACAGCAGTAGTTTGCATAAAACAGAAATCCTACAATTCCATCAGCTCTAAAAACTGCTTAACACATCAAGACATCATTTTCCCTTTCAGAAATACAGCAGCAGGACCTCTGAATTATGCCTTTTGCTGGCTCTGTTTTGAGTGGCCAGAAAGACAAGCAAAAAAATAAATTCTCCAGTTAATGAAGTTTGATCTCAGTGGTCTTCGCAAGCTATTAGCAAACAGCTGGTGCATGATATTTCTCATAAAACCCTCAGACACTGCTTGCCCTGAAAGCCACTGTGGTCTTTCTCACTTCTACATAGTGAAAGCTAGAACATCTTTAAGATACTAGATCACCACCATAAAAACCAGCAATTTTACCCAGCAAAACAAACGAGAATTCAGTACTTCACTTGTTATTTTACAGCACTGCCAGAAATACTGCGCATTTCAAAGTTGATAGATATATCTTGTCTGCATCTAATCTAACAGCCCTACAGTCCTACACCAGAGAAAAGGGTCCTGAAGAAGGACAAGATAGGTTCTCAGTTTCCTCTTCACCTGGGACACCTTCTTGCCAGAAATAGCCTACCTTCCCCACAATATTGTGTGCAAATTCACTGTACCCAGGCGCAAATGAAATGCCATAATCCTATTCGTGCCCATATAGCATCAAACATCTGAGAACACCCAAATGACAAACTGGTTGATAGATAGTTCTTTTACATAACGGTATTTCATATCCAAACTGTATGTACAACAAGGCAGCTTGCCAATCATGCCTCATCATGCAACAATTAAAGACAAACTGTGTGAGGTGTTTTAAGGTACATACTTTGCACCCGTCTCTTCTTCCAGACAATAATCCTGCACAAAACATTCTAGCTGTAATGATTCCATATGTGGAATGACACAACGTTTGGTCAATAATTTCTACCTCCGCTTTCTGAAGAATTGTGGCACCTTCATCATCTGGAAAACAAATTGAAACGAAGATGACTCAGTAGAGCTTAACATATTACTTATCTATTGAAAGTAAAACCAGGAAGACTTCAGAAAATAACCCCACATATGTTTGAACTCTAGGCTATTCCAGATTCCAAATACCAACTACCAAAGTAAGGAAAGCCACTTCTAAGTATCGTGCATCAGTATAATGTGATCTTGGCCTTTTGTCAACACCAAATACAATGTCCTAATAGTTAAAGTTGACCAAAAAACCTTCTGTAATATCTTTTGCAAAATGCCTCAAGATTTCCTGCTTTGTTCCTTTTTCTACTTTGGAAAGAAAATTGGAATTTATAAAGGTATTTGGATTACAATAAGATAGATTTGCAATCAAAGTTGTCACCATCATGGAGCCTAACCAACAGTACATGCAGGCAGTGTACCTTCACCCCAGTCTTTGCTTTGGCTCTTCTCTCTGATACTGGATGGCCACAAAGAGGGGCAAAGGGTACAAACATTTGTGACAAGGAAGCAGCAGCTTGGGACAAGGTGGTGAGAGGGCCAGGCCTTCCTCTGACACAGAGCAGCTCACTGTTACGTGGAACATCTACTTTGTCAACGGTGTGGCCATTTTACCACACCACACCCCTGGAATGAGCTGATGCCTCACAGGCAGGTCAGCACCTCTGGTTAGTTGAATTCCCCTGCAGCAAGCAGGGAAAAGTCCATTTAGGCAGGTCAATGCATCTTCAAGAGCTACAAAGTGGAAAAATGATGTTGGATGACTCAGAGAAGGTGCAGCTCCCTTTAAGTTTTAGCTAGCAGGAGCACAGAGGTCTTCCAGATCCACAGAGGAGAGAGGTAGCCAATTTTTCTGAGGAAATGAAGGCATGTACATACAAGAACCTACTTCCAGAGGGATGCAAATTGAAAATATTACAATTTTGTACATGCCTCAGAAGCAGAAGCAGGTGTCCTGCACACAAACCTGCAGTTGAGGGTATCATACTCACCCGCTTCCTGCTTTTGGCCCCAACCTGTTATCCAGCACTTGTCCCCACTGCGGACTTTGTGTGAGAAAGGAGGCACACAGATGGGCTGAATGACATGGCTCATTGTATCTGGCCATGGCTTGCTCAGCTGCAGCAACGCAATGTCATAGTCATAGTTCCTGCTGTTGTAGTATTCATGGACGATGATCCGCCTCACTGCAGATACAAACTTTGCATGGCCTTGTATTCGCATCCCCAAGTAAGCACGCCATGCTCTGGGGTCAGCAAGCCTGGTTGGAAACAATAACAAATGCCAATAACACATGTCAGTTCTTCAAAACATGCTCCAAAATGCACAACCTACCCCAGCCGTGGGGCATGCAAAGGAGGGCACATCAGCCTTCAGTCCAGTTCAAACTGGAAGTTAAAGGTGCTTCAGGACACTAGCAATATCTGAGAGTTAGGCAGAAGACTGCTTACTTGCTCCCTTGAAAGCAGTGAGCTGCAGATACAAGCCATTCTTTCGATATCACTGATGCCCCACAGTATGCAGCTCCCACGAAATGGAGGCTGACCTGCCAGGGCCATTCGCCTTCCTTAGTGTTCGTACCGCCCACAATCCGAGAGATGAGACTGCCACTCTTGCTGCTGCCACAGCCTGGAAGAGGTATTTCAGGTTATTGTCTATATCCCACATGCTTTCCTTTAGTGAGAGTACTTCCCACACAAGGTATGAAATAATCACAGAACAGCAAGGTTTGGAAGGGAACTCAAGAGATCATCAAGTCCAACTCCCCTGTGAAAAGCAGGTACCCTACAAATAATGTTGTACTTTGACACATTCTGAAGTACATTTTCTTATCCTGCTTTAATCAGAAAACTCTATTCAATACTCTGTTCCTGAAACAAGAGGTGGCACCATGAAAAAGGCACTGGCATGGGTAAGGTAAATTTCATTCTAGCTCTGCCACAGAAAACTGGCTTCAGTCTCCCTTGTGTTAGAAATGTCAGAGGATCCATTGATTCATCATGCAGCACAATCACATGTTAAAACAGACAACCCTTCCTTTATTTTTACTACTATTAATTTCAACCTGAAAGGACTCCTGTTGGTGGGAAGTAATTTCAGTAGCATCTACACACTTATTTCCAGCAAAAACAGTGGGAATAGCTTTTCATATTAATAGCTATATACGTGTAGTTTGGTCATCCATTACCTTCACGCTAATTCAAAGAGCAATGGAGAAAGATCTTTCTATAGGACCTTGTGTTCTACTCTTGTGTGCACATAAAGCCTCTGTTCAGGAGTTTTAGTCTTGTGCTCCCACAGGCAGACACCAACATTTCCCAGTATCCAACCAAAGAAACAAAAGCAGCATTAGTGTTTAAAAAAAAAAAAAGGAAGCATTTCATTTGTTAAGATGTCATACTGGATCCAAGGGAGGTGCTGGCAGGTTTGACATACAGATACTATGGCAGAAACAGAAGGGCACACAAAATGCTATAGGACATTCAGTTTAAGCAAGTGAATCCTGTCCCATTTTTATTCCTACATCAATAAGAATTACCTGTCTATTTTTAACAAAACAGGCAAAAAGCTTGTACAGTGATTTCTATAGGAAGGTTTGAGACAGGAAACTAGATGGACACTAAAAAACACTGAGGTCTTCCCCACCAAGAATCAAAGGAGCATTTTTGTTTCTTACCACACCCATGTCACTCCTGCAGTCTAACCACACTCTGACACCAAGAGAAACACCTGACTGCTGCAGCAGTAAAAATACTGCTTTCCTGCTGACCACATTCATTCTGGTAGCTTCTCTGCTCCTTAACCTAGCCGCAATAAGCATTACAGAATACCTGTAACCACACCTCCCACAAACACTGTAACCAGACCTGACGTAACTGATAGCTGACCACTACCCCACTATCACCAAGTAGATGCAGTAAAAACCTCACTACATGCTGCATGAGTAATATGTACTCTAAAAGAGCAAGAAATAAAGGGCTTTAAAACGGCAAATGTTCAAAGTACAAAGTAGCGGGAGGGACTTACTACAACTGCTTTCATCACTTCCATCAGTACAATCCACAGTCCCATCACATTTTGCGTTTTGTTTCTTAATGCATAGGTTATTTCTGCACTTAAATGTGTGACTGGTGCAAGGAATACCTAAAATAGTTGTGAGGAAAAGGAAAGATGGATATCAAAACAGCTTTACATGTGAAGACACATCTGCATAGACAAAATTAATACACGTATCAATAGACAGGAGAGAACACAGCAAAAAGCACTTTGCCTAGGATGGCTTAATCCAGTCTTTAAGTTGAAGAAGTTATTCAAGTAGAGCTGCATCTAAATTAGTGCCTGTTCTAAACTGGACGTGCCTTTGTACACAGATTTCTACTCATCTGTCCCAGAGGACTAGTGAACATAAATATACTACCAAAAACATGCCAGAGAGTAAGTGCTAGGCAAAGAAAGGAAGAATATCCAGTACTCTGGAGTGGAACCTCCTCTATATCTCAGCATTATATATAAACAAAAAAAATTGCCGTGGAAGCAATCCCACCAGTTGTATCCAGTAGTACTGCATTCCCCATCTTGGGTTTTTTTCTCCATGTCTCACAATAAAGGATACTACTCCAGGGAATCTATTTTTCTTCTCAATAGACAGAAATTATGACCACTTACACAGATTATCAAAGTTAAAGTTTCTTTAAAAATGTTACTTGTGGCTCTTACTACTGGGGCTCCCTTTCACATGCCAATTCGTCCATTTATTCCAAGAAGTTAAAGAAATAGATGATTCAAAGCTTTCATGTTTTTGCCAAACACACAACTTCCACAGCATTTTAAATGCATTGGCCTTA
This sequence comes from Odontophorus gujanensis, assembly GCA_013399175.1. Classification (NCBI taxonomy): domain Eukaryota; kingdom Metazoa; phylum Chordata; class Aves; order Galliformes; family Odontophoridae; genus Odontophorus; species Odontophorus gujanensis. Next base: position 81,243 of record VXAB01011200.1, read on the forward strand.
ACTCTGAAAACAGTTCCAAAGAAGCAATTCTTTTTCTTGATACTTTACAGATGGTAAAACAAGTCCAAGAAATACTTTGCCAAAGATTTTACTTTAAGGAGATAAAATCTGGGAATTAAATCCCCAGACAGACATCCCACACCCACAGTAGTTAATTCTCACACCAGCATTTCACTGAAACAGATGAACTGTTTAACTGAAAAAAAATGATTAAAAAAGCACAACAATTTAGATCAATAACTACTCATTACAAGCGTAACAGAAAATTGAACAGTATTATAAGGTCTGCGTTAGATTTGGCTGTGCCTCTTAACTTTTCAAATACTGCATCTAATATTCAAAACAGGACAAAATAAATAGAAGAGTGGGGAAAAAAAGAACCGGGAGAGAAGCCTTACTGTCAGTGCAGTTCTGCTCATCTTCTCCATTTTCACAATCATTTACTCCATTGCAGACAAGCAAGTTATCCTGTATCGCAAAGCTGGAGTTACAGTTCCACTCAGGGACGACTTTAAAACATGAGTCAAGTCAGTTACAGAAGCATTTCTGCAGTGCTAACACTATGCTGACCATGTCCAGGTACCACTGTCACAGCTTCACTGCATTCTACCAGGATGATTTTAAGTGCTACATTACACATGGAGAAAATAAAGTGCAAAAGCCTTCTGTTAACTGTATTAGTTCACACAATGCCCCACATGGAGTGGCTTGTGCTCTTTCAACCATAGGCATTTATTTTCACTCTCATGTACTGTGTCCAACAGTTTCTATTCCCACATTAAACTATAATAATCACTCTTGAAATAGAACAGAACTTCGTGTTTACCAGCATTTATCACTGGAGGAAAATACAAAATACAATCTCTTACAAACATTTTTCCATATTAACTTCTTTTCTCTTGCTTTTCAGTAACATACCTTCTTCATTCCTAACTTTTTCATCAAATACTCAAGAGACCAAATGATGGCCTGAACCTGGACACACAAAGCTGAAAGCATCTTTCTTTCTTTCTCCTGAAAGAAGTTTCAGGTTTTTTTGGCTGCCTCATAAGACTAGAGAATGGGTTTCATTGTCCAAATCTCTGGTAAATGAATACAAACCACAGAAGAGCTCATCACTTTCATCGAAGCAGTTGTTTACCCCATCACAGCGCTGCATCTGCTGGATGCACAAGCCAGTAGAACACTTGAAATATCCAGGTGGGCATGCTGGAGATTAAAAAAATAACAGTAATAATGCAAAAATTTCTACTCACGCACAAATAAGAACAAATGGTTGGTTATTCAGCACACTGTCTTCATTACTTAGCACTCTTTGTAGTTAACAGGAAGATTGCAAACAGAACTTTAGCAATAAAAACACACAGGAAAAGCAGACTTCAATTGACTGACACTCACCATCCAATAAATTAAAGAGAGTGATCTCATTATTTCAGGTTTTATTAAATAGGAAAGAAATAGCGAGCAGAGCTACTGGGGCAGGTAGAATGAAATGTGAGGCTTCAGGAGTTTGCCAGGCTGACTGCATATGCATGCTCTGGCCATGCAGAAAGCTTCACGGGCTGTACAGAGAAGAACAGACTGTAAGCGTACAGGAAACTAAAGCATGCTGCACATGCTCACAAACCTTAGCCACATAGCCTTGACAAGGCTAAAAAAGGCTCTTGGTTTTCTGGTTACATAACTAAATGAGATTAGCAGTGAAAAATCAATATCAACAAAGTTTCCAGCATAAATCAAACACGATAAGTTCTACTTGATAGGGCTAAAATGCAAAGATAGGTTGAAAGAGAAAAATCAGTCTTACGCTGGCTGATGTTATAGCTGCCATACTCCACCAGAAGTGGCTTCTCTGACACCTTTGAACTGCACTGAAGCTCAATGTTAACAGCAGAGCTTGCAATGTGGAAGACTGTTTGATGATCAACATAGAAACCACAGTACCTAAAAGGGATCAATAGATTCCTAGAGCAACCTTCACATCAAAATTGCTTTACAAACAATTCAAATATTAGCATCACAGTTTCAACAATACATACTTTACAAACACACTTTGATTATGAACCAAAACCTGGAACAGCATCCAAATTCCCCAAAAAGGTAGTGATCCTTCATTCCTCAGTACAATAACCCCTACACATGCAAGCAGAGTGTTATACCAGAAAGCTGAGAGCATTGAAAACATGAAGAAACTTATTGTCAAACACAGCGCTTTCATCACCACTGCTGATAACCCTTTTCCAAAGATCTGAACTTTTAGGAAGACATGAGCAGTTTGACATGAAAGGAAACGCAAACTAAAGCGAGTTTAGCTGCTCTCATTTTAAGGAATGACTCTAAAGAGGAGTACATTATCAGGATAAAATTGGTATATCAATTTTGGGGACAGAGGAAAAAAGACATAAGAAAATTGAAAATATTTCCACTCATCTACTAATCTTTCATCCATCACTAAAACTGCAGAATTTAATTTTTGAAAGTCATGTCTTCAAATATCCAGTCTAGATGAAAAGTCCACTAGATGCATGCAACACAGAATCACAGAACCACAGAATCGAAAAGGTTGGAAGGGACCTCTAGAGAAACATTGAGTCCTACATCCTACCAAAGCAGGTTCCCTACACCAGGTCACACAGGTTGAAGTCCAGGTGGGTCTTGAATGTCCCCAGAGAAGGAAATGCCACAACCCCCCTGGGCACCATGTCACACGCGTGTCATAAGTGAAGTATTTCTATCTTTGTGTAAACTCACTAAGCGAACCACAGTAGTGATAACAATGTTTATTTTGGTATTGCTGGTTTAATATTGCATGCAGAGGTACTTACATGTGTTCATTAATTTTCCACCATCCTCGCTCACAGCCTTTAATATTCTTCTCACTGATGGTATAGTTATGAAACTTCAGTGCTATACCAAGGTTCTTATGTGAAGTCTGTTGTGAGTAAGAAGGACAGTGAAAAGCAAGCTTACTTTTCCTTTGTGAACCTAGTTCATGACAGCCTTTAGACTTATCTCAGCAATTACGGTGCTTGACAGTGCCAAGCTCTGGGAGCTGTGCTAACTTCCCTGACTCAACAGTCAGCACCTGAGACACCTGACAGCTATTAGTCCTCAGTCAAAGCACAGGCTGGGAAAGGGCCACCACAGCTGCAGGCTTTCTGCCCCTCTAGCCAACAGTCCTTTCATCTTCAAAAAGCCACTGGCCACAGATAGAAGGCAGCTTTTGTGTTAAGATCAAAGCATTCAAATGCATCCAAATTTACGTGCACAGGGACAGACAACTGCAGTGGACTGTTAGCAAAGATACTGCACCTGTGCCGCTTCTGAAATGCTACCAGTTATTTCAATAATAACATGGTAGTCTGTGCTAGCAGCTGTTCAGCCAAGAACTTGTTAATACTACAGAAAATATTTTAAGCCTAGCAGTATCATAATAAAGGAAGTTACAATTAGTTCTTAAAAGAAACAGAACTTCTAAAAAAAACACTACTGCCTCTTGCAAAAGCAAGGGCTGAGTCAGAGTAAGAATCAAGAAATGAAGATTTTTTTCTCCTTTCTTACAGAAAATATATTACATGAAAAATTTCAACATTAAATTACAGGAAAATTAAACTGTTTTGAGAAAAAAAACACAGACAACTCCCGAGACTTATGCTGGCAACCTTCACTTCAGAAGTCCAGGTTGAAGTTCAGCAAAAAGGTCATCACCATAGTTTTCTAGAAGAGGAAAAAGATGATGTCTAGCTAGCCATGATCTACATTTGAACTGGTACAATTCCAGATGAGTAACTAGTAGATTGAGTAGGAAGACAGAGTAAAACATATTTTATCCACTGCTCTGTTCTTTATAGAAGAAAAACCTGTGATTCAAAGAAGTACCAGAAATTATCCCCAGAATATCAATCTTGCAGTCTGCTTTTTTTCACCAATTGGAACAGCTGATCTTGCTACAAAAGAGGATGTACTATTACATTTTATCCGTAACTTGAGGAACACCACCCCTCATAGAGAAGGAGGGCAACGCTTTAAAGAAAGAACAAGTCCTTCAAGCCATCCAGAAATCCAAAAAGAGATAAGGCAGAACATAAGTTCATGCATTTGAGGGTCAACTAACAGAAATATTACAATAAACTGATTTTTGGAATTTGAAATTCTAAAAACTACTGAAGTTTGTCATAGTCAATCACAGGATGACTGTAATGCAGTAACACAACTTGGCTGTGAAGGGCAGAGCATAAACCAAAGATCATCTCACAACAAAAAATCTACTGTCAGATTTTCTGGGATCATCGGAAAAACTAACGTCATCAGAAAACACAGAATAAAATTATCTCAAACGCAAACTTCAAATAATTTGTGTTCAGGATAGTGCCTGAAAAGATGAAAAAGGATACTAAGGAAAAGTCTGTGGGATTGCATTGTTTGGACAGACCATCTCAGAAGAGACCATTTGATATATGATGCATAATGAAAACAGACTGAGAGAAGTTATCATAGAAGCAGCACTAGTGAGGTTACTGGAAAAAGTTCCTTTTTTTCCTCTTCATTTTTCCTCCAATTTGAAAAGTTTGAAAGAGGGGAAGAACAAACATTTAATTCCTACATCATCTGCAGTGAAGCCATTCTGCAAGCTGAATGTCAAAATTTCTCTCTTCTCAGCTCTTTATCCTTGTGATAAATAGGACAACTTAGGAAGTGTGCTTTCTACATTAAGAATACATGCACTGAAAGCAAAATAAAGTGAGCACAGACAGTTACTCAGCTGCGTCATTTCTAGACAATCCCACATCTATGAGACTGAAGACTACCTCTTCTCAATTGTTTCTGCTATAACTCCAGGCATTGTGTGCACAAAACAAGTAACAGCACTTAGAAATCTGTGTTACCTGGAGGTTCCATGCACAAAGACATTTTGGAGGGTAATAGCTTGGGTAATAAGGACTTGTGATTCTCCCTTCATAGCCAGTTTTCGCTTTTGTCACTATTGTTTTTCCACACCCTAGGGAAAAAAAGAGGAGGCAGAAGGTGGTAAACCATTTACTTCCAGCAAGGCTATTTAGTTAGTTATACATTCAAGTTTTTTTTTTTTTTTAACCAATATTTCACTGTAAAACAGGACAGCTTAGGAATTACGTTCATCTGATTTCCAGTTGTCATAAGCTACCCTTTTCAGTGTTGCAGACATATAAGGATTAAAAAATCTAAGAAAACTTGCTGAGATTCTGCTTTATGGGAGGCACATGCAACAAAGTTCATATTGTCTGTTGGACGCTCTAAGGCTGTCAGAAATGACTGCAAACTTCGGCTTTAGCTCAGAGGTTTGGGAACAACCAAATGTGTTTTTACTTCCTCAAAGAAAGCCCTTTACTGGGATGTTGACTTATTTTTTAGCTCTGTGGGACCAGGAGAAAACACTGAGCATTATCAATGAGCATTATCAGCCCCCTAGAAGCCAGAATCTATTTTTATGACAAAATAATGCATTTAGACGACTCTTTAAAGCAAAGAAAACCAAACAAGTAAAAACGTACCCTGAACATATAGTTACTTATGATGCAAAATTAATCACGTACTTCTATGATTTCTGTGTTTAATCACTCTCACCACTGTAAATATGCAGTATCTTTTTGAGCAGCTTAATTGCAGCTTCAGTTCCTAAATGTGGATTGCATTATACATGTCTTTGTGCTAAAAGGGTGAGGTTCCTAATACTATTTATGATTGTGATCAATTTCTTCAAGCTTAAATCCATAAAAGGCAGAAAACAGTATTGATGAAAAAACATAATTGACTCCTTTGTGTTACTGAGGAAGCAGAAACCAACAATCAAATACAGAAAGAGCTACTGAAGCTTTTCTCTCTCAAAGTAATTTTCAATGCTGAGGTCCTTCCACCTTTAACAATATCACCGAGTGCCAGACCAGGAGAAAGGCTCGAACACTGTCACATCTGGAATAACAACTCCATCTACTGGTTCTCCGCGGCTCTGACCTACTAAGTTCAGTCAGTGCTGGTTCAGCTTTCAGCCTTCATATTTTGCATAGACTGTTAACCTGAACAGCTGAAATTACTCCTGAGCCACTTGGTAATGCCGAGGAGATAAGGAGAAATAGGAATAGATATATACTGAGATACAGAATTGCAACGAGTCTTTTATTCATAGTAAGGAACTTTATAGCCACTTCAGGCTTCTAGGTAGAAATACTACAATAAATGCATTTCCAAACACATAAAAACTCACTTTCTTGCGTAATGACCTCAAAATAGCCATGGAATCCCTTCTGTTCTTTCATGTGTGCTGCCTTAAATATTACCAGCATGAGATTATTTGTGGACACAAGTGACACCAAGGAATCAACTGGTTCACAAGCTCTAAGGGAAAGGAAAGGAGTAAATTGTATCAACAACAGATATACTGGAGAACAACTAAGAGTAGTGGAAGGCCAATGCTCTTTTAATTATATATATATATATAGGCAGACTAAAAATATATATATAGGTAAAAAAAAGATTTCAGGGTCTAACTAGTGATAGGACTAGAGGGAATGGACAAAAGTTTTGTGACAGGGGAGATTCAGGTTTGACGTTAAGAAAAAATTATTCTCTGAGAGTGGTCAGCCATCGGAACTGTGCTGCCTGGGAGGTGGTGAAATCAGCATCCCTGAAGGTGTTCAAGAAACATTTAGATGTTGTACTAAGCAACATGGTTTACTGGGGAAATACTGATAGTAGGTGGATGGTCAAAATAGATGATCTTGGAGTTATTTTCCAACTTCAGTGATTCTATGATCAAAATTGATCTCTCCACCTACCTGATGAAGGTTCTCTACCTTTCAGAGTGACAGAATCCTATGGAATTAGTTACCAGGAATTTCATTCAAAAATCTCCAAGCAAGTATTTAATTCTAATGAATAAAAAAAATTCACACCCCTTTGCCCATCAGTTTCAACTCTAGATCTTAATAACACACTGAAATCAAATAGAGCAGTTTAAAAATGTGCTAGAATTGCAACTAAAAAAAGGTATACAAAGAATGAGCAGTCAATTTTAGAACTTTAGTCTTAATTGAAAGAGCACTAGTCTTTATGCGGAAGACTAGTTCTCTTACAGGAGGAAATTATGGCATTTTCTTCCAGTTAACACCTGTTTCCTGCTGATAAAGAGAAAATTCCATCCATTAGTGCAGAAACTTCTCATATTTTGTTATGCACGTGAGGATGCACTCTATTTGAAAACCTAAAGAAGAATCTGAAGAATATATGTCAGTTTAACTTTTTTTTGTATCCCTGTAAAGAAGTGGAAAAGCATTTTGGTATTGTGTGTATAACATTAAGATCAGAGTATTTTAAACAAAACAAATAATAACAACAACATGACAAATCTTCAGAGAAGATGACTTTCAATGAATTCTCAATGAGAACATATACTCACCGATATAGTATCCTATGTTTGATTGGCATCAAAGAGTCATAAATAGTTAGTGAGTCAGTGATGCAGTTATCTGCTTCAATCTGAAGGGATACTACTGAAAGACGAATGAGATGGCCCACTAATGCAATCAGTTTAAGATAGCAGATTGTACCCCCAGAGGTAGCATGGATATCCAAAGGAAAACGTTCATGTAGATGATCAGCGTGCAGATCATACATGCAATTTGTTCCTGTGGAAATATCACATTTTCAGCTCTGGAAACCTGCTTGAAAACTCTTAAATCCACGCAAAGAACACACAAAAAAAGCCCACATATAATTTTGAACTAAAGCAACGTAAGAAAGCATATCCAACCAGTAAAAGAAAGTAGTCTATGCCACTTACTGTACTTATTCTACTCATAAGTCTGTCCTCAAAGAGAAGTCTATTCATAAAGCTAAAGAACATGTGAAATAGTACTGTAAATAAATAGCTGTAGGGGTACTGGTACAAAAGCTCTGCCATTTTGTGCAGCACACATTTGCAGTTAAAGATCTGTGGACCTCCAAAGGATAAATAACTATTCCCTTGGAAATGTTCAGATTCACCAATAAATATACATTGGAAGTGATTCTAGGAAATATCGTTTAACCTTCTGCACAAACTAAAGCAAAAATGAATTCAGACTAGGATTTTGTAGTGTCAACTCTTGAAAACACTTCCAGTATTAGAAGTCACTGTTAGAAAATAAGTGCTGTAAAAATAAAACAGTACAACCTAGTCTGTTTTTATCAAAAAAAATAAAAAGCACGTATCATATGTTAGACAAAACTCGTCAAGAAGTTACCCTACTTCCAAACAATTTTCAAATGAAGTTGAACAAAGCACAGCTTTCAAATCAAATATAAAGAGGTTTTTGTTTCAATTAAATATGGCAGTTCCCATTCAGCAAAATGCTTAGGGATTTTTGTTTGGTCATACCTAAAACTCTTAATGTAGCACTTGGAATGGTGAGAAGGAGCAAAAAAGCAAATCATGAAGAGTAAGACTCTGAATAAATACTTGCATGAATCTCTATCTCCTAAAGAGACTAGTGCCTGAAATAGTTACAGTAGTGGAACTTCAATTAGAACACCACGAAAATTTACCCTCAGTCATCTACTCAAATTGAACAACACTAGCTGTTCAAGATAGGAAAATGCAGGCCTTGTCTGACTTCCACTTCTAAATTACAATTTTTAAACTAATGCCATAAACAGTTGTGAACATCTTGTCAGGTCACATGCCATTTGAGTTCAAGTACAGTTGCAACTATTGAAAGCTTTGGTTGAACTGTTGTTCTTCCTTCTTTTATCTCTTTCCAGTCACTTTTTCTCTTTTTTAATAGAATAGTTCTCCGCATATTTTTTCACCCCTTACACAGCCAGTTTTAATCAACATAAATTCTNTTGGAAATGTTCAGATTCACCAATAAATATACATTGGAAGTGATTCTAGGAAATATCGTTTAACCTTCTGCACAAACTAAAGCAAAAATGAATTCAGACTAGGATTTTGTAGTGTCAACTCTTGAAAACACTTCCAGTATTAGAAGTCACTGTTAGAAAATAAGTGCTGTAAAAAATAAAACAGTACAACCTAGTCTGTTTTTATTAAAAAAAATAAAAAGCACGTATCATATGTTAGACAAAACTCGTCAAGAAGTTACCCTACTTCCAAACAATTTTCAAATGAAGTTGAACAAAGCACAGCTTTCAAATCAAATATAAAGAGGTTTTTGTTTCAATTAAATATGGCAGTTCCCATTCAGCAAAATGCTTAGGGATTTTTGTTTGGTCATACCTAAAACTCTTAATGTAGCACTTGGAATGGTGAGAAGGAGCAAAAAAGCAAATCATGAAGAGTAAGACTCCAAATAAATACTTGCATGAATCTCTATCTCCTAAAGAGACTAGTGCCTGAAATAGTTACAGTAGTGGAACTTCAATTAGAACACCACGAAAATTTACCCTCAGTCATCTACTCAAATTGAACAACACTAGCTGTTCAAGATAGGAAAATGCAGGCCTTGTCTGACTTCCACTTCTAAATTACAATTTTTAAACTAATGCCATAAACAGTTGTGAACATCTTGTCAGGTCACATGCCATTTGAGTTCAAGTACAGTTGCAACTATTGAAAGCTTTGGTTGAACTGTTGTTCTTCCTTCTTTTATCTCTTTCCAGTCACTTTTTCTCTTTTTTAATAGAATAGTTCTCCGCATATTTTTTCACCCCTTACACAGCCAGTTTTAATCAACATAAATTCTTCAGACTTCTATTACTATCATTACTGCTACTAAGTAAATTACAGTGTGACTAGCTCACTGCTGGTGAAGAGTATGACGCGTAGAATTCAGACTAGCCCTAGAGCTAGAAGTAATCATAGAGTCACTGAACCACATAAGGGCTTGGGTTGGAAGGGACCTTAAAGACCGTTCAGTTCCACCATCCTGCCATAGGTAGGGCTTCCACACACTGGATCAAAGTGGTTGCCCAGAGGTGTTGTGGAGTCTCCTTCTCTGGAGACGTTCAAGACCCACCTGGATGCCTACCTGTGCAACCTGGGCTAGGGAGCTGCTTTGGCAGGGTGTTGGACTAGATGATCTCCAGAGGTCCCTTCCAACCCCTACAATTCTGTGATCAGGTGTGGTTGACCAGGACCACACCCAACCTGGCCTTGAATACCTCCAGGGATGGGGTAACCGTGTCTCTGTGCAGACTGTACCTCACTAACCTCTGAATAAAAACATTTAAACTAAATCTCCCATTTTTAGTTTAAAACCACTCTTCTTTGTCCTGTCACTCTCTGCCCACATAAGAAGTTGATACTCCTTTTGTTTCTAAGCTCCCTTTAAGCACTGGAAGGTCCCAGACAAGTCTCTCCAGACCTTCTCCAGACTGAACAATCCCAGCTACCTGAACCCTTCTTCATATCAGTGAGAGAATCTCTCCTAATTTTTGTGCCCTCCTCTGGACCCATTCCAACTGTTCTGTCTTTCTTCTGCTGAGAGTCCTAGAGCTGGACACAGTACTCCAGCTAAGATTTCATGAGCATAACGTAGAAGAGAAAAATCCTCTCCATCTCCTCGCTGGCCACCCCTCTATTTATGCAGCCCAGGATACAGATGACCTTTCAGGCTGCAGGCACACACTGTTGGCTTGCCTCGAGCTTTTCATCCACTAGAACCCCAAAGTGCTTCTCTACAGGGCTGCTCTCAGTGAGTTCTTCTCCCAGACTGTATACATAAAAATAAAATAAATAAATGAAATTAAAAAAATCTATGCCTCCGCCCTGGAACACTGAACTGGAAAATGAAATTGCTATGCAAGCAAGCACCAATATATTTAATTATTTTATGTAATTAAAATGATCATAAAGAGACGTGCCAAAGAAATATTACAATAAGTTGTGAGCTTTGGAATTTGAACTACTAAAGAAGGATTTAAGTTTGTCATAGTCAGATACAGAATTGACTGTAATGCACTGACATGACTTGACTGTGAAGGGCAAAACAAACCAAAGATCAGATGCTACATTTCTTACAACAGAAAATCTACTACCAGATTTCTTCTCTGGGATAACTGGACTGGAAAAATTAACATAATCACACAAGGTGTAATAAAACTATATTAAACAAATGTAAACTTCCAACTACCTGTATTCAGGAAAGTGTCTGGAAAGATAAAGAAAAAGAATACTAAGAATCCCACAGACTATTTTTCATGTTGTTTGGACAGACGATCTTAGAAGGCAACAATGCAATTTAAGCAAGTTGCTCTGAAAGTAATCTCTCATTTATTTCCCTGACAACTACAACAGATACAAACAGCACAGTGACACTATTTGATACAGTAAATTCTCAGCTACAAAACTTTTTCCAACATAGTCACCATCATTAGCTGTACATTCTTACCAGTGATGAACAAGAGCTTGCATGCTGTACTTGTGAACATCTGCACCTGCACAGGTGACCCACTGTCACCATTGCTGAAATGTATCGCCCAACTGCCTCACTGTGCACTGACCACTGTTTAGTCACCATTAACATTCAGCTAGCATTGATGAATGTCAATGGGTGCCTTTTTTTTTTTCCTCAAATGGAGAAATTCAATTACATACCTTTGCTTCATACTCACTTCCATGCCACATTCAATTTTGTCAGACTGTCCCTCTGCTACCATCTGTCACATGGCAATAAAATGTAAGAATACTGACGAGATGGTTCAGCTTCTACTGCCATGCCACCAACAACCCCCTCTGACACCATGGGCCAGTACACTAAAATAGGAAGCATTACTTTCAGAGCAGCCCTTATACAAGTTAATAATGCAAAAAAAAAATCAGATATGGAGGGGAATAAAGATCTTCAAAATCAAGAGTGTGATTTGACAAGAGGAAGAATAAGCCTGCATCAAGGAGCAAGAGATACCAGCAAGCCCCTGTCTGACTGACAGCCCCTAAACTAAAGACAAGTGGTTCAAAGTTGGTTAGTATATTAATGCTTAGCCTAGCAGTGTTTTTTTTTTTTTCCCCTAGGTATCTTCTCCATGTGCTAATGAAGAGAGCTGTGACTTACTTTTGAACTGTGCTTGTCTGCTTTTACAGTCTCTGTATACCAGCAAAGAATCTCACAGGAAGGTTTAAAACACTAAATCAAACAGGCACATAAACAGTACCTCCCCTTACCCTGGCAAAATTGAACTGCTTGGACTAACTTCTGCTAGGGAATTCATTTAAAAGAAAAACACATCACTAACCTTAGAGAAAAGAGTGTAAGGAGAATAAAGGATGGACAAAAGCTCTGTTATTGTTCTGGGTAAAAGCCAATAAACATATTTCAATTCTACTCTGCCCAGAATAGAACAGGTTTACATTCTTTTCAGCATAGAGTGAAAGGCAAACGACTGCTAAGTTTATTCCCCACCATATCGCTAGATACATTCAAAGTTTAACAGTCGAAACGAAGGCAGTCTCTGTCTTGGTTACATTCAAGTCTTTTGGTCACTCTAACAGCAAGTATGCATAGAAACGTCAAGGCTGAATTTAAACCTTTTAAATTAATACTGAGCAGTACCTTTGAGTCTTAAGACATGAATTAGAACTCTTTCTCTACCTGTGCCAGGAAACTTCCAAAATGGTGAATTACCTGTTCCTGTTGTTGACCAGTAATCTGACCGAAGACCTGCTGCACAGAAGAAAGGCCATGTGAGTCCGCTCAATTGCGCAAAAACTGGGATTCAGGGATTGATTTTATCACATTCTTAATCCTAGCACTAGGCACACAGAATGAAACAGCTGTCTCAGCAAGGGAAACTGCTTGAGCCCACTCCATCTCTGCAAATCCTGCAAGCTGCTTTGGAAGTATTGGTTACATCTGCAGACAGAACCCCAGTGCCTGAGGAACGAAGGGACTGCATCTCAATTAAGCAATCATTCAACTGAAGGCCCAAGGCATAGGTACCTTGGAAGTGAATTTCTCACCTTTGGTCTCAACTTATTTTTCAGCTTCTAGTTAGGGAGGCCTATTTGTATAAAGGTTGCTTGGTCAGTCCTTTGTTCACAGACCTAAAAATCTTAATCTACCTTGTAACTAGTTACATTAAACAGGTTCTTGAATTTCTTCCCCACTAATTTCTTCCCTAGACAGGGATGGCACAGGGTGTTGAAGTTGTTTAATGAAGCTTTTTAACATGTATGTATACTGTTTATTTATTTAACTCTAATAAAGTTGTCAAAAGAATCTCCTTTTCATTGGAGCTGATAGAACTTTGATCCCTGCATAAAAAGAACCTTTTGATACCTTCTAAGTCACAGCCTAAGCCAAACCTGCATTGGCTGCAAGGTATCAGCCTTAGCTCCAGAATTAGAACATGAATCCTCCAAGTACAGGAAGGATTGCTTCAGAGACAAACCCATTTTGTACCTTAATTTGACTTCCAATCTTTTATTTTTATACCACCAGCCCCTCTCCCCCCGAGAGAAGTACGGGATAGAGATGTTGGTATGTTTAAAGAATCTTCGACTCCAAGGTAAAAAACTTCTTTATTAATTAAGTGTCCCTTCAAGGCCTGAGACATGTGCTAATACTAACCACTTAGTACGATGGAGTCCATGTCAACTGCAAGGCCCTGAAGAGTTCCCACTGAAGTCCGGTTAACAACGCTTGTCTGAATAGAATCCTTTAAAATGGCAGCCACACAGTCCTCACACAGTGCTTGGCCTTTCGCCTGTGGTACCACAAATACGATCCAGAAGTGAATAAGAAGGCCTCCATTATTGTTGTTACTGAAATAAGAAGGTCCTACAGATTACTATCACATTGAAAATAGACTCTAACACAGGCTTCTTTTGAACAATATGGTTCATTTAAAAAGAGTCTGGTTGGTTTGATACAACAATTGCATTTTCTTTTCTGAAGAAAAGAATCCCAAAATGCATGTCTTACACCCAGTTGAAGATTTTCACTAGGATGACTTCCTGGCTTTCATGGTTTGCTAAAACATCATAACTACTTGAGTTAGAGCTGGATCAGCTCCTAAAAATCATAGTAGATGGTAGAACTGCCATCTCCAGAATGGAGAACTCTGCATCTCACTCTGTGCTGATTACTGTAGCGCACAAGAACCAATTTCTAGACTACTTGGGTAATACCTTAGAAGCTGAATATGGTCACATCAATCTTTGCCCATCAGATGAGAAAAAGTTCATTTAATCAATCCAGTAACTCCTGTTCCAAAACTGTGCTTAGTTCATGAGGATTGAGATACTTAATCCTTTCACATCAATTGTGCATTTAATACTGAAGTAAATGTACTTTATCTCAGTAGGTTTTTCCTTTCTCCCATGCTGAGACATCTGTCAGTACAAAGTAATGCAATATCAATAACACCTATAAAATACATCAAGCTCTGTAAATAATATACAGTTTTGTTGTAACAGTATGTTAGAGTGGACAAACATCAGGGTATTGATGACCTATCAGCCAAAGTACCACCATCCTTCTTCAGGGATATTCTATGCAACTTGAATTTACCTTAAATTTCCATTTACCATGCAGAAAACCACTGAAATGACTTTGGTTTGCCCTTACTTATGTGAAAAGAATCAGTGCAGGTTATACATGTATTCTGCTATCCATACAAGTGATTACCAGGGTGATTAAATCATAACCAGAAAAACAGGCTTCTCGTGGGCTCGTTATATAATATATTATCCAACAAAAATATGACCACGTTAACCACAGTTTTACCTGACTTCTGTAACAGTGGACTGCTTATAAAATTTGGAGAAAGAGGAGGTAGTGTAAACCAAGTTCATCTGAAAGAGAAAGTATTAAGCTGATAAAGATATAGCATTTAAAAAAATTAAATCAGACATACCTAGACACGCCCTAGGTCTAGATTTTCCCAGAAATATTCTCTTCTCCATCAAGAATAAGAAATTAGCATACATGTCCAGATACACAGCAACAGAGTTGGACAGATAGGCTCTGCAACGCACCTGTACTGAGTCCAATATTAACAGGAACATCATATCTTCTGTACAAGGCCAGCTGAAGTGTACGGCAAGCACTTTTCCCAAATAAATGAGTTTTGAAAAGGGTGCACATTCTTTCCCCAGAAAGTTCCAAACACAAAGCCTTTCACTCTCCTAATGCAAAACCTTTAGTGCTAATCATTAGGAAAAGAGCCAGCACTCATAACATGCACACTGCCACCACTAAGATGTAATGAACAGCATACAATAGATTTTTGTTTTTTTATTTTTATTTCTACAGAATCACAAGAAGACTGAGGTTGTAAGGGGCCTCTGAAAATCATCTAGTCTTGATCCTGCTTTGAGCAGATGGGTTATAACAGCTCAGAGCCACAGCCAGTTGGTTTTATATCTCCAAGAATGGAGACTCTACAATCTCTCTGGACAACCTGAACACCTTCACCAGAAAACAGTGATTTTTATTTTTCTGGTTTTACTGTTCCACTTCCCAAATAGCAGGGGGGAATTTCTCGCATTTTTGTTCAGTTTGCACCTATATTTTCTCTATTAGTAATTTAGTATTAACAAATTTATTCTCAATATACAGTACAGTGTATATGGAAAAGGAAAAACTGATTTCATGCTGTAGGGCTGCTATTGGGGAAAGCATGCTCCCACTTCCAGAAGTTTTTTAAGGTAGGAGTGTGATGATGCCAGCATGATGGCAATGTTACTTCATTCCTCTTGTTGAAGGAGGCACACTGCTAACACCACCAGGTGGCATGTACCTCAAACTATTCAGATTCCATCCTGCAGTTTAGTTATTAATACTAATACCCAAGGGACTGTAACATGGATTTTTTTGAGGCAAAGCATGTGAAAGTCATATTAAAGTAACTCCCTAATTTTTGGTGTTTGACACAATTTTGGACAATTCATTTTAAGGGTCTAAATAAAATAGTTGGAGCTCAGTCTTTTTCCGGGTTGGGCTACAAGGGATCTCACACATTACTGTTACTATCAAAGGGGAAACAGCGGTATCTTGAGACCTTCTTCAGCTACTGTTTTGGGGATCTCAGAGTCATGAATCACAAACAAAGGAATTTCAATATCAAAAAGCAAATATAAACCTCAAACTCAAATTGTCCACATCCCTACCAGACTTTTTAGTCAATAGTCAGGTACCAAGATGCACTGTACCTGCAGTGCAAAATTCTGTTAGTACAAGCAAAGTTTAGAGACAAAAAATAATTCCCAAGTTACGTTCAAGTAGAAGTGGTAACAGTGTCAGTTCACCCTATAATCTGTTACCTCTCTCTGCTGAAACAGCAGCAAGATAATCCAGGACAAGAGCAAGACATAAGGCCCACAGCAGGTTGGAGCTGTTCCCTTGTCAGTGGGAAAAGACAGTACCTGCATGACTCCATCTCTGGCCTGAAGGCACTTCAAGATACTGACATGCAGGATAAGAAAACTAACTTGCTTTCATGTCTTCCATGACAGCTTCTGGGGGAAAATGATCATCCCTCTTATCAAAGATAGAGCTGGAAAACATGAACTCATGATCACAAAAGCTTAGTAATTATTTAGAAATGGCTTCTTTGCATTGACTTTGTTTACTTATTTTAGCTATTTTTTATTTTCTTTTTAAACCTAGTGCTTTAAAATCCTTTTGTGGATTGTAATGTTTTTTCTCCTGCCCACACTACATGTCTTCCAAGGCAAATTCCTTCGTAACTGAGATGCACACCTCCCCTTCCCAGCTGCAATAGGGGTCCTAACTTTATGCCTATGACATGGAGCACTCCTGCTGTAACTGGTGCAAGGTGTTTGAGAAAAATAATGGTCTTTAGAATATCTTGTATCAGAAGGAAATGTAAACGTGCATGAGAGAGCTCTAGCGTAATTGTAGACGCTCTAAGACAGAATACTGGCAGCAGATACCAATTTGAATGCAGATCTCATCAGTGTCTTGGAAGTAGCAATTAAGCTTTGAAGGGCTTGTGCAGAATTCTGCTCATAGACTCAGATTTGTGGGAGACAGTATGTAAAGTTTTCAGTAAACACTAATGTCAAACAGATCTCTCTGAAATTTAGTTTGACAATAACAAGCTAAAAGCAGCCAGTTTCTTCCTGCCTCCAGACAGCCACCTTTGCAGTCTTCAGAGGGAGAAAAGGAAAGAGAGACAGACAGACAGAAAGAAGCAGAACACTACAGCAGCCTAAATGGCTCCTGAAATTTGCACCTCCTGTTTATATCTCCAGTCTCTGTTACTTGTTGCTAACCAAGCAACCCACTCATCTTACCACATGCTGGACATTCTGTGCCACAGAGAGAAATTCTTTTGACTCCTTCTGCCTATATTCTGGGAGAAACTCTATGTTGGCAACACGGAACAATCCAACAAAGTACAACGCATCTTTGTTCTCCGCCTGAACTGCAAGAAACAAAGAAAACAAACTCCAGTTATTGTTTAAATAACAATAAATGCTAAACCAAGTTCACCCATTCTGCTTTACAGCAGAGAGAACTACCAAATGAACACTAAATTTAATGGCCAATTGATTTAGATGACTACTACAACGTGAAGGTAAATCAAGAATTATAAGATACAATGGTATGAACGAACAAGCATAATGAAGTCAACATCAATGTCCATATCCTGGTCTGCCCCTAAGGAACCTTAAACAGTACTAGTGCCAAAGCTTTCACTGTAGACATAAGCAAGAAAGTAACACTCCACAGGAACTATCATTTCTTTTCTTGTCCTGGCTATTGTTCTTACAGATCACAAGAAATTTATTTGCCTTGTATATTTTACTCCTTATTTAAATCTATTCTGCATAAGGAATAAAAGATTTACCTGGCTTCCAGCAGGCCAAGAAACACAGTGGAAGTCACAACTGATAAGGAATCAAGTTCATGCAACTATACGCACAATCAGCTGGCACACAAGAAATCCTTTGTGAAACGCTTGAGAAAAGCCAAAACACAATTCCTAAACCAATAGCTGTGAATTTACAAGTATAACATCAGGCTATCATAGGAAGTTCTAACAAAGATATTCAGAATTCTTCCATGACCCATTTAAATAAGATTCATGAGGGTTTGTTTGTTTGTTCTGTTCTTTAGGAAAGAGCCTTCAAGACAAGGGAGATCCCACAGGCAACTGTGTGATTAGTGATAGCGACATTTGAAAGTGGGCTGAACTTTCAACAACTCACCAATGAAGAGCCACAGTAAAGTCCAGGTTACAACTCCTAAGACAAATAGAATGAGGGTAAAAAGAATTATTTGGTTTTGGAAATTCCACAGCATCTTTTCTTTTCTCTTTAGTTTGCCATGTTTTTTCCTTGCCAGAATCCTCTTTACCAACTTGTCCTCTGCAGATATCATTTGGACTGAGATGTTGGCTACCTAAAATTAGGTGAGAGACAAGCACACATGAAAGCATTTGATCAAAAGCTAGAACAGAAACCCACGCACAATCATCTGTTACTGCACATACAAAATCATTATTAATGCAGCAGCAGTTTAAATTGCAATCAGGAAGCAAGGTACTTTTTTTCCAGACACTTGCAGGAGGGGGATGTAAAAACGCAATACACCGTAGGATAAAAGTTCACTATGCAACAGCAGTACAGAATTAACCATATGAATAAATGCATCTCTGATTAGAGTAAATTAACCCTCTTTTGTGTACATAACTGGCAACCTAGAATTATCTTTCACTGTTCTAAACTGGTGTGTATACATGGACAAGCAGCTTTTCACTGGCAACCTGCTAAAATAACTTAGCAAGTGGTCTCACTACCAAAACATCTGCTTTGTTGATGCAAATTCTGTGCAAAAAGAGGTACATGTTTAGTCATTCATTCTTTCATTGTGTGAAATAGAAGGTAAGTGTTAGCAAGACGTTCAGATATTCTGTCCTTTTCCCAGTATTACGCTCATCAGTTCCCTGCTAAGGAACAAGGAGATGAGTGTATACACACTATCCTTGCTTCTTCCCAGCCCATAGTAAAAGCATCACTACTTTTCCAAAAATAAAGCCTCACTTTCTTCTTAGACCATGACTATTCCAATGTTAGTATGCTCAGCTTCCTTTCAGGATGAAGAGTCACAGGTTTGGGCACTCTCTTCCTGCATACCCAGATCCCCTTAAGATATTCCCCTCAGTGAAAATAAGGAAACGACACAGTTCTTGTTGGGATAGAACCTAGACAAGGTTATTATCTGGATATGCAGTCTCTTAATATATTATTTTGAACGACAGCCCCAGTTGTCCTAAACTGTTCAGAATATCTCCTGACAGTCTTAACTCAGTTTGAAAGACTAGTATGTGACTATATTTGAATTCGTATGGAGAAGTTTATATTCCCTATATTATTTATTCATAGTTTTGTCTGTTCTTCAGATGAAAATGCCTGAGGGAACACCTGGTACAAACGCATTCTCCATGCAAAGAAAAGAAATAAAAAAATCAATGCATATTATCGTACAAACATTGTCTATCAGTTGGTACATCTACAGCAAGAGCTGCCATAAAAAAAATACATGGGATTTCAAAAAATTCCTGCGTGGAGAGCTCCTGTGACACAGGCAAATACTTCCTGACAATATCTGGTAAAGGTTTGTTGTCTCATCCACACAGACTAGTTGACAAGTTCCTGGACCACTCAAGGCTTCAGTAACTGAGTACATTGTATATGAACACAGACAATACCATGATATCTAGCTAAATCTAAAATTCTAACTACAGAGAAACTTATATTTGCTTCTTACATTGCAACTGTAAGTTACATAATATTGTCACATAACAAGGAAGATCCAAGAAACATCCCAAAAATATGTTGATGTTTGTGAGAGGGCGGCACTCACGAGGATGTCTTGGAAAGTAGTGGGATCTCCATGAGAGAAGTGTTGACAAACTCCTGTCAAAAGTCAGCATAGAGAGTTCTTAGTGGGAAGATGCACATGAAGTGCAAGACAGATTCTGAGACAAAAATGCATGAAATCTTGAGCCAGGTCTATGAAGATGAAATTCAAATTTAAGGAAAAAGCTCATTTTTTGACTTAGTCTTTGGAACAGCTTAATTTTCATGACCTTCTCAAAGTGCGTTTCCCTCACTCTTCAGCCAATTTTATGCTATTTGTGGGCTGGGACATACTCAAGAGCTGCATTATCTCCCAGCTATTCAAATCACTCTGTCATGACCCAATGACAACCACCGCGTTGTTTGTTCAAGGTACAAATAGGCTACCTCTGCTGAGGTTCCAACTGCTCAGGTACATAAAAGAGCTCACAACCACACCAGAACAGACCCACATACCAACACAGGGCAGATCTGGCTGTTCCCTATGCTGAATAGGCCACCATAGGCTCGGCAGGGCTACAAGGAGCAGACAGGGAGGAGATAGACTGCAACAAGCTTTCAGGATACTTGCCACCATGCAATTCTCATAGGTCTCTTGGAAGATGCCTACTATAGAAAAAAAAGTTGTCAGCACAAGGCTCATTCTTCAACAGTACCAACTGTATTTCACTGGAGGAGATACCTATCCAAGAATCACACTCCAAATTATCAAGACAGATTGCTACATCAGTTCAGTGATTACAAAAGCTACATGTCTTCAGAGCTTGACATCTGGGAAGTGCAAGGCATAAATACCAGCCATTTGCAAAAGCCATCTGTGATATAATCTGAAATAAGTCTTTGTTTTCTTCTGCCTAATGCTATTAGAGCCACATCTGAAATACTGTTTCCATCAGTATAACAGAGATGCTGATAAACTGGAGCAAATCTAGAGAATGGCCAGTAACAAGTGAAGGGTCAGAGCCTGTATTGTACAGCAAAAATCTGAAAGTTGCAAGTACAAGCAGCTAGTAATGCCAGTTATGTATTTCACTCTCTAAAATGGTTTATGGAGAACACACAGCCACACTTCTTTTCTGTGAGGCACAGTGAATAGACAGCCACAACAGTCACATGTGAAAGCAAGGGAAATTCCATCTGAATACATAAAAAACAAAACTCCACCCTAAAGGCTATGCACCTGAGCCATCCCAAGAGATATTCAAAACTCAGTGGAACTAGGCCCCAGGAAATCTGTCCTGCTTGGCTCAGTTTGAAAATAGCACTTGGTACATCACCTTCAGAAGTTCTCACCATCCTGCAATAGTCTGATTCTCTGAAACTATGCCCTAATAATGGTTTAGACAACAGAGCTCTGAATATCCAAACAGACATACACTAACACCCTGTAGGGTGAATAACCCAAAAGAACAGTACTCAGAGAAAATAGTGAGGAAGATGGTATATTTTGCTGGGCTTATCTGGACAGTAAACAGACAACCAGCAAATAAAGAGAGATTCACCTTTTCCAGATGGTTGAGGTTTGCCAATAACTCCACAGGGAAGGGATCTCCAACAAGGGATCCTTCCCCAATGGTGGTCAGCCCTTAAATGGGGTCTGGGAGAGTTGGTGCCAGACTCTACCCCTTCCAGTCACACAGGTGTATCACCTTCACCTGTGCTCCTGCAGCTGACTCATTGCTCACCTCAGGTGATCAATCAGTGGTTCAGGCCATGATTCAACAGTTCCCATACAGACCCACTATTACAAATGTCCTGATAGGCCCATAGTCAAACAAAATGGCTAGCCACCTTTGATTACACAGTTGAGAATATACAAAAGTGAGTTAAAGAAATGAATAAGTTTAATACTAGAATGATTAGACTTAGTAGTACACTTCACAGTTTCCTCAAACAAAATGTGGAAAAACTTAACTGAAAGAGACCTGACTCATATCTTCCATTTAGGATAATACCAGTACTTATTTTCCATGTTCTCAAAAAGGCCAAAATTTGTCATATTTTTATAGCCTTACTGAGCACAATTTAATGTGAGGATCAAAAATAATTTTCCTGTTTGTTTAAAGCTTTGTTCTGTTCTGTAAAGTTCAGTTATACTTTCAGGTTCAGTTATGCTTTTCAACAGTTATACTGTTCACTAGGACAACTTAAGACACCTCAACAATGTTTAAGACTTGAAACTTGTGTCATTTTACTGATCAACAGGTACACTTGCTGATTTCATCAAGTTTACCCCAGGAATAAATAATATCCAAACCTTGACATTTCATTCTTGTTCATAACTATAGATCTAACCAGGCAGATTTATTTTCAAAAATTAGAAACAGAGATCCCTGTCAAGGATCAACAGAAACTACATGGGATTGATAACACTGGAATATGAGTATATGCTGGGAACAGCTTCTGTCTTTATTTAATTCTACAGCAATTGCAATCTTATTTTTAAAAAAGATCCACTTCATGTATCAAGGCTTGTGTGGCAAACTGAGAAGTTTCAGAATTCAGAGCAGTTACCTTTTAAATACTTCCTTAAGTTAAATTAGTTTCTCATAAACAGATTATAGTGAAAAAAAAACAGTGACAAAGTTAAGCTGTTACCTTCCCTGAATAGGAATCACAATTATTAATTCATCTCTCAACTTACTTTTTGTATTCTAGAAGCATTTTCCAGCTAAAATTGCAATTTGACTATCACTAAATTATTTATTCACTTTTGTTGTGAGTTAATGTTCATGCAGTAATCCTCTTCTGTAATCCCTTCAGGGGAAAAAACAAAAAAACAAGCACTTTACCTACTCTAATGTTGACTTTCTTGTCTAGAAATAGATTTGTTTTTGGAAAAACATGCTGCCATGTTACTAATATAAGCTTTTCATATTGTTATTTTAACAACCTCATGATAATATATGTTATTAACAATTAGAAGATATAAAACATACATAGCTTAATCTGTAGAAGTCTATAAAATGTTAAGATATAAGAAATCCTGGAACATTAACATTAATACTTGACAATTGGATCATAACAGATCTAATAGTGTCAAAAAAGTATATGAAATAAAGAATGCTTAATCAACCTACTTACACTTAAGTCATCTTCAGGTTTAGCTGCTGGATGATCAATTTTTTCATCCATTCCAGCAGAATTAATTTTATTGTTCCTCTCAGCTATGAAAGCCTTGCACTTTTTCCCCAGGTGCTGCTCCTCCTTCTGAAGCTGAAGACAGCTAACAGCAGTGACCGGGACCAAAAGAGGCATCAATTTACTTTGATGAGTTTCCAGTTGTAATCTCATCTGCCCTGTTGCTCATTTGTGAATATTAGAAGGATGCTATCAAGTAACTTTAGACATCAAAGTCAGTCTGAATGTAACAGGCTTTTCATAGTCTTTTTTTTTTTTTAAGCTGAAATAGACTCCATCTTGTTAATATATCAAATCAGAGTGCTGAAATCTATGCATCATTAAAATCTAACAAAATCAGTTGCCACGAACAAGAAAAAACGTAGGAAGCAAAATGCAAATGAAAGAAAAACTTTGCAACTACAAAGAAAGAAAAAAAGGTAAGTAACTGAAGTAAAGAGTACTTCGGTTTCAACACTAAAGTAGCAAATGACCATTATAAACAAAAATAGCACTCTGACCCTTATATAATTTTATAAGGTACTTTTTGAAAACTCAGATTTAGTTACTTTATTGTAACTTAGAAATTAACATATTTTATATTGTTAAAATAGATGACACTTCAAACTGAGACTCTTTTTTTGTAATGATAGGCAGGAAGTCACTTGTACCATAATAGCTCCATCCTATTTTCTTTGGTAATTAAATATTTATAGAGAATGTAAAACAGTACTTTCCTCAATGGATGCTAACTATAGACCTGTCTGTGCTTTTAAGCGATTAACAACTTTAATTCCTTCTTTGGGTCAAGTTCAGAAATGGCACTGGAGAAGTGCCAATTTTATTTTAAAAAAGTACACATTTTCTGAATTTATCATTGAATATATAAAGCCTACACTAAAAATCATAAAAACATTAGCAACATAATAATGGAGAGATGTAAAGCACATAGAAAAGATGCAACCAGACCTCATAACACAAGCACCAAGCAAAACCTACTCTCCATAGTCATAACTAGCAACAGAAGATTTCAAATGTGGGTATATGGATCAAGAAATCCCACAGTTAAACGAAATGTCTGTAAACTAAGATATCTTTGTTCATACATTAAGCTTGGCTTATGCCATGAAACACACTGTCAGTGTCTTCAATATCTACTTTTTGTTACTCCTGCTAGAACCACAATATATTTTATCCATATAGTACCACATCATAAGCTTCAGGCCTCATTAACACTATAGTGACATAGCTAAATACACACACACAAACGTATATATACATAATTGCTTGTTTCCATTTCCCACATTTTTTTAATTACTTAAACTACACTTAATTTTGTCAGAACTAGAGTAGAATATGTAGATAGTTCAGATGAAAAGGACATTCAGAGATTACTGTGTCAAACTGCCTGAGCACATCAAAGCTAACCAAAAGTTAAAGTACTTCAGTGAGCGCATCATCCAAACTCCTCTTGAGCACTGAAGACATGAGGCACCAACCATCACTCTAGGAAAGATGTTCTAGTGTTTGACCATCTTCAAGGTAGAGAGATGTTTCCCAGTGCCCATCTGACCCTCCCTGGCACAGCTCTGTGCCATTCCCACCCTGCCATCAGTTCCCAGGAGCAGAGCCCAGCACCTCCCTCTGCATCCACTCTCTCCAGGGCACTGCAGAGAGCAGTGAGGACTCCTCCAGACTGGGCAACTTGAGCGCACTCAGCCTCTCCTCAGGTTCCAGTCAGTCCTGTTACTAGTTTGATTGCCTTACTCTGGATGTTAAGGACCTTAGCATCCTTTTTAAATTATGGAAACCAGAAGAGCATACAGTATTCAAGGTGAGGCTGCTCCAACACTAAATATAATGGGAGAATCACCTCTTTTCATCTGCTGGCTGTACTGTGTTTAATGCATGCAGTCCTTTTGGCTGCCAGGGCATGCTGCTAGCTCATGTTGAGTTTGCTGTCAATAGCATCCTCAGACTCCTTTCTACTGAGCTGCTCCTCCACCACTCATATCCCAGCCTGTGCCCATGTCCAGCATTGCTCTCTTCCAGGTGCAGCATCTGGCATTTACACTTGATGAACTTCATGCTATTGCTAATTGCCCAGTGCTCCAATTTATCTAGATCCCACTTGTCCCTGCAGGGAGTTAACAGCATTTCTTAGTTAAGTATCATCAGCCAACATTCTGAGAATGTACTCCAATCCTGCATCCAGATAACTGATGAAAACGTTGAACAGAATGGGTCCTAGAATTAAAGTCTGGGAAACACTGCTAGTGAGTGGCCAGACAGAAGTAACCCTATTTGCTACAACCCTTTGAGCTCTACCATCCAGATAGTTCATCACCCGGCCTGAAGTGAATATTTTGATCTCACAATTGGACAGTTTGCCCATGAAAAATGGCATGAAGAGCTGTATCAAAGACCTTGGTGATATCCAGCAAGATTTCATCAGCTGCTTTCTCTTCCTCTATCACAAGGTCACTTGCTTCTTGGTTGGAGATCAAATTACTATAGTAAGACTTTCCATTCATGAACTAATGTCAACAGGATCCCCCAGGACAATCTTTTCCATAACTTTTCCAGGGACTGATGTTAAACTACTAAGTCTGTAGTTCCCCACATCTTCTCCTGTGCTCTTTTTGTAGATTAATATAACACTGGTTAGATTCCAGTCAGCAGACACCTCCCAAGACTCCCATGAACTTAGTTAAATCACTGATAGAAGTCCAGCTATAACATCTGCTAACTCCTTCAGTTCTCCAGGATGAATCATGTCTGGCCCAGTGGACTTAGGAACGCTGAGCTGATATAACGGGTCCTTTACAATTTCAATGATCTCAGATGGAAAGTCTATATTCCCCCCATCTCCAACTCTGAGATCAGGGTAGCCCAGTATCTGTCACCATTGTTAAATACTGAGGCAAAAAGGCATTAAGTGCTTCTGCCTTTTCCTCCTCCTTACTTATTAAGCAATCATCTACCCCAAATATCAGTCTGATGTTTTCCTTTGACCTCCTCTTGCTGTTGATACTACTTGAGAAAGCCATTTTTGTTGTCTGACACCACAATAGTCACTGTCAACTCAAATTAGCCTTTGACTTTTCCCATTTTCTCCCTGTAGATACAAACTGCATCTCTGTATTGTCCCTGCAAAGCAATACCCTGTGAACATTGTTTCCAGAGGTCATATATTTTCTCTTTCTGTCCTAGTTCCAGGCAGAGTTTCCTATAGAGTCAAGCTAGTCTTCTGCCCTGCTTGATTGATTTTCAAACTAATAGAATTGCTCTGGTTGGAAAAGACCTTCTAGATCATCGAGTCCAACCACAATCTAACTATACTACCCTAACTCTAACAACCCACCACTAGACTTGAGGAATAGTTGAACAGTATGCAGCTCTCTGCAGTTTGAACTGGCTGTGTGGTTGGCTGGTTCTGCCCAACTCTTGCCAGGCCTACTCACACCACCAGTCACCAGTGCCTCCATGCAGCCAGTACAAGAGTGTCAGGCCTTTGAAAGCTCCTCATACACTCCTGTGGCCTCCCCAGCTTCTCACTCTTCTGAGCACAAGGCTGTGGTGTTTCAAATTGTTTGTGTAATTCAGAAGTCTTCCACCAAACTGATCACAGCACAGATTTATAGAGTACATAAAAATCTTTGTTACCTTCGCCAGTAACAAAATGTTTTGCAATTTTGTTTAGTAAGTTCTTCTTGCTCTGAAGAAGTACAAATTTCACCTCTAGACTTCACTTTTCTCTCAGCACTTTCACTTCAAATATTTTACCCTGAAAAGACAAAAATAACCATGGTTTGTTATTAAGACAGTAATAAAAGTCAATCAGAAGCTGTAGTGCTAGATGTATGTTTTAAACCTGGGAAGAAAATTGTATGCCATTTTCTCCAAATTACAAAGGCAAGAAGAGATAGAAGTTATTTCCATTCCCTTCAGTGAGGTAAATAACATCATAATGCACCTTTCTCATATCTAAACTGTATCTGAGCCACTTACACGAAATAAATGAAGCAGAAAATAGGATTTATCCCAAACAGAATTTAAACAAGTGTTTGCATTGGCTGTAGGAAGCAAAACATTGACTGTGAGGAGATGGAGCTGTTTGAAAAGAGGCTGAAGGTTTGCCCTGTGCTGAATTTATAGCCAGGGCCAGCCAGCTCCAGTACGCCCACAACAGGGCACAGCTGAGAACATCAGCTAGCCTGGTGGCGCTACTGTGAAAATCTATATAAGGAAGAGAAAAAATGCCTGATAGAGAGAAGATCAAGAAATAAAATGAAAAATTAGCAGGCAGAAAACCAAAGCCAGAGGAGGAGAAGAGGGTGCTCCTAGTGCAGGAGCAGACACCCAGGTTGTAGCAGATGGGTTGTCCTAAAGATCTGCAGCCTGTGGAGAAGGCTCTGAAGGAAGAAGGAGTAGCAGAGAGAAGCCATTGTATACTGAAGATGAACTTGGGAAGGCAAGGGAGGAAAGGTGTTACTTCAGTGTATGCCTTTTTCTTTCGCACCACCCAAATTAGCAGTGGCATTTTTATTTTAGTTGACAACAAATTAAGTCAATTTTCCCCAATTAGAGTCAGCTTACCAGTTAACTGATGCAGGCAAAACAATCTCCCTGTCTTTATCTCAGCACGCAAGCTTTTTCCTCTTCCCTGTTCTTCCTGTTCTCTCCACAATTCCAGCTTTGGAGAGGAGTAACCAAGTAGGAATCTGCTAGCCAAGGCCCAAAACATTGGTATGGTACCTGTTATTTCCTTTTCCCACTCTACTTTTAAATAACAAAATTATGGTTTGCTGTTTTTTGTCCTGTTATCAAGTAACAAAGATTAGCAAACTGCAATAAGACAGAAAACACATGAGAAATAAAATCATGTCATTAAACTGAGTATTGTTGTTTCCTTCCATTTCTTTGGCCATTAATTACATATTTCCTATATAAGAAAGTCTAGAGGTTAAAAACAATCCATCTCCACACAATGACAGGCTTACTTTCAGGTTCCCCAATGGTCACCGCTGATTCCAGGCCACCTTGAAAGGTTAATTTGAGCCAACTACTAAATTTCTGAGAAACGCGCTTTCACGTACACCCACTAGAAATGGCTGTTGGTTTTGAGCCATTATTTTGCATGCATGAACTGGTAATTCAGCAATTTCATTTCATCTTCTGTAATCAATGCAACTCAAAATATGCCTATTAACCCTTTCTGACCTAAGTCAATGTGATACTCATGTCGATAAGTTTCAGAAGCTTCCTATTTTCTTGCTTTTGCCATGGCTTCCAGACCAGTTCTACCTCCTTATTCTTCCCCACTACTACAGAAACCACTGTTACAAGTCATAGACTTATCTGCTCGTTCATGCACTGACCATGGCACTTGGTTTAAACCACATCATTCTCTCTTAGGGCTGTGACTTCCTGTTGCACATTTTTTTGACAACCTTACATGGTTTCCCCTCTCTTCAAGTCTCTGACATAGCAAGGGGCAGCTCAGTATAATCTCTGACATCCCTTCCTACTCCTCCACCTCAGCCCACTGAGTCCTCAATTAAGGAAAAGTCTGCCAGGGGTCTATGCAACAGCCCCAAGCCACAGCTGAGACTCCTGCATCTATTGCACAGATTTAGCGGAAGCTGCTGCTATACCAGTGATTCAGCTCCCTACGAGAAAAGTCTCATCTTGCTCTACACTAACCTATTACTAATAGACAGGGATCAGCTTACCTACCACAGTCTGCCTGAAAATTAGTTGTGTAAATCCAATTTTGTTCTCTAGACATAAAAAATAGAGAATGATGAAAGAGATGCATTCAAGACAAAAGACAAATCATACTTTTGCCACTGCATATCAATAGCAAAGAGGCAATTATCTTAGACTGGAACTATCTCACCATTGACAATATCCTCTCTTTGTAATAGAAATCGTCCCTTTCTGACCAAAGTTGCCAAAAATCAGTTCAGAAACAGTCTTTCTTCCTTTAAGTGATAGAAGCCTATAGAACTATCTTGCAAGTACCGGCCCACTAAATTAGCAGGGTGCTCTAGAGAGCTAGAAGACTCAGGGCATTCTTCCCCCCCTCCCCCTCCAAACTGGACTTCACAACAGAGTTTGCTCGTATTTCAGCATCTCCCTTTGCTAAGTAGCAATGACTTGCATACTGCAGAAAAACAAAGGAAAAAGTGTCTGTGCATAAAGCAAAGTTGCTCAACCAAACTTGGTTTTGGTTCCTACAAGAACTCTCCTGCATATTGCTTGTAACTATTTTCTTAATAAAAACACAAGTCTTAATATGCCTGTGAAGACTAAGCAAGGGCTTAAATGACAATTTCTGATAACACTTGAAAAGGCATTCATAAAGCTTGTTGAGTCTAACACTGAATGATACAATCTAATACCGTAATACTGCTCATTTTGCCCTTTGCATAATTTCTTCAAATTATAGACAACATTACCTCCAGAGGAAGAAAACATTTTGGTTGTCCTTTTCAATACGTGAAGATGAATTACAAATTCAGCTAGGTTTGAACCTGGAAAGGTCAAATACCTATACTTTCAATGAATTGTACAGATAATAACTGGTCTACAAAGATCTGCATACATACATTTATAGTTTGTATACATCTCTTCCCTCTCAGGAGAGGGAGCACACAAATGTTACTTTAATTTGTTTCTGGAAGTTGATATGGTGAGCAAGTTGAAATGAGACTTCTTACCAAAGTATGGAAGTTGGCGGCAATTGATTACCAAACATTAAGTGATTAATAGTTGACTACTAACAGACATTTTAGCATAAATTTTAATCCCCTCCACTGAAAGAATACCACGCTGCTTACTTGTTTGATCTTCGACATCTAGAAAAGCAGCTTCAAGTCAGTGTTCATACATGCTTTTCTCCTCCTTAAACTCTTCCTTCATTTCCCATCCTCAACAGCACTCACGAATGCGCACTAAAGGCCTCTGATGCAACAAATTGTTCCCAAAAGACAAAATCACTTCAGAAGTCACAGGTGACAGATCTCTCCTCAAACCTTCAGACACAACCTATAACTGCCATTGACAGAGCATATGATCTGAAGGGAAGCAAGCCAACTGTTTTGAATAGCAAGCTTCCCCGAGCACTAATACAACTATTTTGCCTTGCCTACGCAGACTGAGGACAGCTTAATTATTTGCATCTTCATCAGTTTTAATTAAAGCAAAAAAGGCTATACGAGCACATCTTCTGGCCACAGCTTGCATTTATCAGTCTGTGGCATTTTAAGGACAGACAAGTACAAGCTATTCAGTCAGTTAATAGCTGAGCACAATGCACCTCTTACTGAGGTCACTAGCTAATTTTACTCTCAATTTCTAGAGAGTGAACTAGACAGTTGTTACCAGACAGTTATGTATAGCAGTGAGAAAGACAAGGATCATTAAAAAAAAACCAGAAAACACAAACAATTCTACTAGATTAAATATGGCTTGTTAGAAGAATCACAGTGTTAGGATATCTGCCATACTTCTAAAAAAAAAAAATACAGGTTTTCTAGGATATTGAGGTTGACCTAGTGTCACGGTGTTATCCATGACAGTGACACAAGGGAAACTGAGAAGGGAGAGAGAAAAAAGTGCACCATCAATGGCCACGCGGCCGTTCGAGCTGAGCTGTGCGCCCCTGTGTGGGGGAACAGAGGGAATAGATGGGTCTAGCACTACAGCCAAATGAAAGCTCTGTTAGTAGCTTTTCAGGTGATGAAAAGTTTTGATGCTCAAGCTCCCATCCATCAGAGTGCTCAGTCTCATGTCCTTGAGATAGGGTAGGCATGAGCAGAATTTGCCATGTGAAGACAAAGCACTTATCAGTGAATGAAACTGTGCTCTCCCTCACAAGTCATTCTTTAGTTGTTGCCCTACTGAAAGGGAACAAAAATGAATATTCCTAAGGTCCTTATGACTTCAGCTCCTAAACAGTCCTTTCCAAAAGCATCAGTCCATGAGTCTAAGGTCCTCAGAAGCAGTTACGACTTTCAGGTACCTTATTCTCCATCATCAAATCCTAATCGTCATGTGAAAGGCAAATATCACTCTTCCCACACTTCCATAGCAGTCAATTTGCTGTAATGCATGCCCAACTGACAAGAGAACAGCATCTAATGTTAGTGAAGCAAAGATGCAGCCCTAGTGTAGGAGGGCAACCTCTCTCCCAGTGAGCACTACATCCAGCACACCCACAGTCCTCCTGCCAGCCTATCCCTCCATGAGCCACAAATAAAGTTTCCTATAAAACAATAACAACACACTGTCATGCCTTTCCACTGTTGCCTTTTCCTTGCAATTACAACTTTAATCTGTAGGAGCAAAAGGAGCAAAACAAAATTGTTATTGTTTCCTCCATTTGTTTTTAAAGCAATGAAGTGAATTAACCTCTATTAAGCAGATTATTTCACTTTCAATTTTCAACAAGACATTTCACTCGTTCTGGTAAATATGGAGTTTCTTCTTTCATGGATTATTGGGCAGATCAACACAGCAACCCAAGGAAAGTGACACAAGGCCATTGACACTGCTGTTGTCCTCTCTCATCCACCAGAGGTTCTGATAAGTAACAGAGTTATCAAAAGGCAAGCAGAAGCTAAGTATATTCTTCAGTCCTCTAACTAACAGGGAGGGACACCAAGGAGTTACCATCACCAGTTTGACTAGGAAAGTTTAAATACAAGTAGTTTTAGTATTTGAATTACACCTGGCTAAGAATTGCACTGATTTATTCACCAAATCCCACTGTTACCAGTTCATCTTTTTTTCCCAAAGATGCACCTGTTGTTCTACCTCAATCAGTACAATCCCCTTTGACCTTGACATCTTTCAGCACTTGAAAACAGCTTCTCTGGCCAAGCTGCAGGGGCAGAAATCATCATTAAGAGCTCTTAAAACTCATCAGTTCAAATATTTGCTCATGCCCTTGGGCTGAGCGCTGTGTGGGAGTAGACAGAAGTTAAGAGGGTCTGAACCGATGGAAACAAAAAAAACAAGTCTACCTATTGAGCTCATCAGCTATGATCCACTTAAGCTGTATTTGTTTCTCCTGTCTGCTTCTAGGTTCTGTGTTACAGAAATTGCTATCTGTGTGTTGTTTACAGCAGGAGGACTTCAAAAGACCAGGATTGCTCATGATCTACACACATAGTGTACTTACGCACCCCCTAACACATGGCAAAATTGCAAGAACTAAAAAACTGTTAAATGCAGAAAGCTAGAACTCTATTGGCTGTACAGACTTATCATGTGTTTCTGACTAAATAGTGTCACTATAACTTAACTACAGCACAGGGCTTTTTTGTTTTGACCTTGCTTTTCGTGTCTGCTGTGTGGAAGTTCAGAAAACAGAAACATCCTTTCAGCCCTTGGGTCTCTGTACAGCCTAAACTCAGGGTAGCTGTGGGCCTCCCTTCGGTACTGCTGTTACACACCTCCATCAGTCAAGATGTCTTAGCAACGCTGCTTGAACCAGCTCTGCAGACACAATGCCTATCTGAAATTTAAACCCTTCATTTTTCATTTTCAGAAGCAGTCCTCTACTCCATGTTCTTTCAGCTAAACAGTCTGCTCATATGAGTTTCATCCCAATTGGCGTTAGAGCAAATGCATCATGAAATGTAAAATGGAGCTTCTCAGGACCATTAGGGAAATTGATCTAATCAGCAATTTGCTAAACTCAGGAAGCCACCTGAAATTAGTTTAAGGGTCAGCACACAAGGATCAGAAAGTAGTCACAGGAAAGAAACGCTAATCAATATGTCTATCACTATGGTGTCTAGTAAAGATAGCTGCATTTGCCTACTGCAGCAAAACTCAGTGTCTCATTAGCACAGGCTAAGATCTCCACACTGAATCCTTTATGAACAATAAAGTCAGAACCCACCAGGACTCTGATTTACTTGCCTTGCAGTAGAACAGAGCAGAACTTCCATGCCTTGACTTCCAGACACAGGGAGCTCCATACCTCCACACTGACAGGTAATCTTCCTACTTCGTGCCTGTCCAAATGTATAGTGGATTTGTTTTAACAGGTGAGTTGGGTTCCTCATGGTGTTTCTCTAAGTTACAATAAGTTTTGAGCCAATTTTGGATCAACCAAGACACAGACAGAACCATCCTCCCAAGAGCTTTTACTGACACAACCGCTTCGCAATCAAAACAAGACAAAAAGTGACTGTGTTTTTTTACATGGACAGCCTGGACCCATTCTTTCTTAGCTCAGGATCGTCCCCAGTCTATTGGGATCTTGGTTCTCCATCTCACCAGTAACATGCAGGATTGTCAACGTTCTGCCTCCAAAACCAAAAACCAAGAGGCAGCTGTAAGGGCCCCCCTACACTCACATGCTCCTGCTGAACTTACCACCTTGTTGGCCTACCATTCAAGAGACCACCTTCCTTGAGCTCATCTCAGGCTGATCATTTCTCAAATGTTTATCCATAGCCACAAAAGCTGGAAACTTGGAGGCTAAATATTCTGTTCTTAAAAAAAAATTTACGTATGTTTCCTGGGGGAGGTTGGTAGGAATACATATAACAATTCCTACAGGTTTACATGTTAGAGAAATCAATTTTCTTCGAGAATTATCCATAATACACTTCATTTTCTCTTCCTAAGGATTTTAAAGGACTCCCAGGCAGCACAATAAGTCTCAGAAGTGCTTTGCATTCTTAATGAATCCCAAGGGAGGAAATGTGATTCATTCTGCAGAATACCAAGCAAACAGCAGTAGCCACAACCTTTATCTCAAAGGTCAAAATGCAGTTGCAAGCATCCAGCCTATAAGTAATGTTCTGTGAAGGGCTATTTTTGGAGTTAATTTTCCTCTCTCCAAGGAGCAAAACAGTTTCAGAAGAAAAAAATAATAATAACCCTGTTCTTTTAGAAATCTTGGTTTCATTTTGATTGACAGACATTCACTAATGGATAAATCTCAGAATAAAAAGACCTCAGAGAGAACAATGCCCTCCCTTTTTTCAGATCAGTAGCTCCCACCAGATGTGGGACAGCTCACCCAGTGCAGCAGCTTTTCCTGCACAGAGGTGAGCTTCTGGAAAAAGCACTTTCATCTTGCTGTACTTTCAGTCTTATTTTTAGACAGCCAAGTAAACAAACAAGCTCTGGTTCTCTTCAATCAAAGTACATTATCAGCCTCTGCAATGATCTGCTTCCCACCAATGCGCATAAAGGTCCACCCTCCCCTGTTCCTAGCCAAGATGACAGACTTTCACCTTCACTTGTTATTCATAGGTTTAAATCAGCAGTATTAACTGAAAACATACAAGCATTGACCAAAGAGATCACTGACATTCAAGACCCTTGGTGACCTGTGATGACGGCAGGAGCGATGACAATGACATTAAGTCTGATTGTTTCATGTTTCTGTCTGAAGAGGTCATTCATCCCCTCCTCACAAAGTTAAGGGATGCTCCTTTTTGTAACAGATCTGGTGATTTCCCCCCGTTCCACTCTGGCCCTATTTCCTTTGAAACATCTTTTCCTCTGCCCATCTTCCCCTGTATTTCATAAGCAATTTCAAGCCTCCTCACTGCTAAGACAGCTTCAAATTCATCTGTTCTTCTAAGTCATTTACTTTATAATTTGCATTTCTTTTCCTAATGACTCAGAGCATCCATACAACAGGCATTTCAGTAGAAGCTATGAAATGTTTGCTTTTAGGTTTTCACCTCTTATTAAACAGTATTCTTTTGCTCACCTTTCCAGGCCTGAAACAAGGAGTCCAGCAATCAAAAATATCTTGTTTTTCTTTGCTTGTTTCAGGGCACTGCATGCATTATCCCCCCATTTATGGGAATCACAATCCCTGCAGTTCAGTGGATTTGCTACCCACACAGTGTGTAGTTTGAGGCTCACCACTCACCTCAGCACTGCAAACCAGCCATCCCCATCCGCTGTTTTCAGATTCTGATACTCTAAAAATAGCATAGCAAGAAAAGGTCTTGAAGGTTAAGGTGTGCTCACCACTCTCAGCTGGCTTTAATCATGCATTTTATACACTGAGGGCAGATTAAATGAACAATATCATTTTAAACTTTGTGTTTTCATACATCTTCTAAATTGCTCCTTTAATTCAAAATTGCTATGAAGTAGCTAACATTTGCTGAAAACCATTTTCTTAAAAACTACAGACTCATTCTAGATGAACCTTGAGGTTTATGATTCATCCCATTAGAGGGAGAACACAGCATCTTAAAGAAAGCAGACAACGTTCAGAACTGAAACTTCCTTCCATTCCTCTCACTTTCATAGTAGACAGCATTTGTACCCAGCTGAAGGACATGAACATCATCCCTCCTCCAATTAAATGCTCCCTGGGCCCATTTATCTCCATCTCATAATCCAATTTGCCTGGATGTACTTGACTCTGGTGGCAGTGCAATTCACAGACCAACTGCAGGAGGTAGTTCTTCAGGGACTCATCAGATTACACAGAGTCAGAGATTTTTAAATACAGAACATATTCTGCCAAAGTGAAGTTCACATACATAGCTTGCTCCAATGACACCACAGTTGTATGGCTTGCTTTCATTTTATAGTCTCACTTTAAAAAAAGCAAACAACACAAAAACACTTTAATTGTTCATGGTGGCATTTTATAAAACAGATTCGTGTGAATCTTGTAGTAAACATTAATTTTGGTGCTCATCCTACACCAAGTATATAAAATGAAAATGACAGAAAGAAGCAATTTGAATGGGAAAATAGTTAATTACTAGAAATGCACTTCATTTTTTTCCTCTACTGTCCCTGAGTCAACTGCTAATAGGAGATTGTATCCAGAAAAAACAGAAATATACCACAACAATAACCTTCACATAATAATTCTCTTTGTCCATAGGCAGGGTATGGCAATAAGTTGACTTATTATTAAAAAAATAATGAAAAATATCATACATGTTCCATTCTTTGGCACCTCACAAAGCAGCTCAGACTGTGGT
Organism: Odontophorus gujanensis; assembly: GCA_013399175.1. Lineage (NCBI taxonomy): Eukaryota > Metazoa > Chordata > Aves > Galliformes > Odontophoridae > Odontophorus > Odontophorus gujanensis. Next base: position 117,162 of record VXAB01011200.1, read on the forward strand.
AATGCTTCTGAGGGAAGGATGAACACAACTGAGCAATTCACAGCAGAAAAAGAAAGCAACTTTTGCTTGTTTGTAAGCAAGACCACCAAAGCTCCATAATGCACTTCCAAAAAAGCCACAATGATTTAAGCAGGTCTCTTTTGGAGACTTAAGCAGAAATACTTTCTAATTATGCTGAAAAAAAAAAAACTTTTTAATAATACAAAAAAAAAAAAAAAAAAAAAAAAAAAAAAAAAAAAAAAAAAAAAAAAAAAAAAAAAAAAACAAAAAAAACCCCTGAAGAGTGCATACCTATGATATGAGAGAGAGAGAGCCAAACGGAATGCAGAGGCCTAAAAAACATTCCCTGGGATTTAGGAGCCACAGACCCATCCCCTAAGGCTCCCTGGCACGGCCTTGGTGGAGGCAGGCAACACAAGCTGGCTGCAAGCCTTCCCTAGGGCCAAGCTGCCCCAGCAGCTCCCACACAGACAAGCCACATTCAGGGGACAGATGCCCGCACAACTTCACTCACACATGCCCCATTTTCAGCAGCAGGCACACTGCTCCCAGCTAACATCTACTCCATCACCATCCAGCACTTACTAGCAAGTAGCCAAAGAAGATCAATAGCTGCTTTTCTGCATTCCCAACAGCTTCTGTCCGTACTGAGCTGCACAAGGAACACTACCTCAGAGCAAAGCCTTCCACAATAAAGCATGCCCCAGGTGATGCATACCAGCCTGAATTTTACTTATATTTCCTACGGCAAGGCCTAAACCTTTCAATCCAGCTCCTTCATGTAATCTCACAACCAAATCCACCTGGCTACGGCTCACTCTGCCTTTTTACCAGCAAAACTTTCTCCAGCTGGTCACTGGGAACCCTGCTGCAACCTCTCTTCTCAGACACTTATCTGAGGAAGGAGGACTCAAGAAAAGCTTATTTGCTATAATAATCCCAACACAATGGTACCATACTGTCTGATTCATCTGAGGTGTTGTGGCAGATGAGGGCAAAAGGTCTCTTCAGATGATAACAGGAGATGGTGATCGCTCCCAGTGCAAATTCCTTTGATATCCCACTTAAGCCTTTTAAACCTGAAGTACTGATTTTTCTGCTTGCATCAAAAGCTATTCTGTTCACCGAGAAAAATAATGTCACTGTGGCATTCAAGCACATTACAGCCAGACGTGTACTGTCATGGCCCTTTTTCTGCATACTGGGGAAGTGCTACTGTCCCCTTCTGCCAAGGGCCAAACCTGCAAAGACCAATCAGGTGCACAGCAGCCCTGTGCTGTTAGGGTGCATCTGTGGCTGAGGTACTCCAATATCTTTAAGAGCTGGGTTGAAACATCTATCAGAAGGAACTGGAAGTGGCAGAGTTGCCCTTTACCTACGCTACGCTATGTGTGGGAGCTGATCCAAAGACACTGAGCGATGTTGAGTCATCACAACGTTACTGTAAACCAACCTCTAAAAACAATCTCTGCACATTTTCCCTTCTCTCTTTCTGTGCCAAAATAATAATAATAAAAAAAATAAGATAAATAAGATATTTAGCTGATTGCACACACGCAAAAGCTCTCATCTGTCTTGCATCTTTATTGACGAGTAGACAGTGTTCCCTTTCTTTCAGTGGGGTCTGGAGATGCCCAGCAGCCTGTACTCGATGGCCTGCAGCCGGCCATGCCCTTCTCTCTTTGGATACAGCCTCTGCTCACTGGGTGAGACAGCCCCAAGGACCAGGGCAGAGCAGGGATTGCTCTGTGATCCTGAGCAGCACTCCTCAATCTGGTGTGAGGCTTTACCCTGCCTTGTAGGCTGCAGGGCAGCGCAGGATTTACTTACCAAGTAACATTTCTACTGAAGTGAGCCATTTAACAGAAATTTCATTAGGGAGAAAGGTCACTGCACTAATTTCTTTTATAAATCCAATAGGACGACAGATGTGTTTGTTTCTGTATTTGAGGAACAGCGCTGTGTCTTCACTTGAATGTCACAGCATCATGCGCTTTGCTGTCACATGAATGCAGCAGGATGAAAACTGCCTTCCATCCAAGGCTGTGATTTTCCCCCACAGTAACAGTTAATATCTTTCTTTTCTCCTGTTTTACCTCACGAATTTCTATTGCTTGGGCTTAGTCACAGAATGGTGGTGTTTTTATTTGGGAATTCAGGTGGGAGGAACAAACTCCCTGAAGTTTAAGCAATTAAACTGTTTAAACAGCAGAGACATGGCTGCTGTGTACATTTCCCCAGTAGTGGCTTGTGCTGTCCCTATGCCCATGACCTCTTCTGCAGGGCAGCAAGCTCCCCATGACAGGCACAACAGAGTTTCCCTTTCAAAAGCACACTGAGTACCAGAGACAGATGCCAACACAACTGTTGGTTCATCTCCCTGTGTGTCCGGGACCTGCTGTGCTCCCCTTAGGCCCTTGCTCCCTGCCTCAGGAAACAGAAAGGTTGCCACAGGGCAGGCTTAGTGCAAGTGGCTGCATTTTGCCACCCAAGGTGCTTGCTGGCCTTCTCAGCACATGTAAAACTAATTTCTATTGGGATATATTGCCATCTCACCAATCCAAGAATCGTAGAATCATTAAGGCAGAAAAAAACCTCAGATCATCTAGTCCAACCATCAGCCCATCCCCACCATCCCCACTAACCATGTTCCCCAATGCCACATCCACGTGGCTCTTGAACACCTTCAGGGACGGTGTCTCCCCCACCTCCCTGGGCAGCCCGTGCCACTGCCTCACCGCTCCTTCTGTAAAGAAATCTTTCCTAATATCCAACCTGAACCTCTCCTGGTGCTATCTCCTCTTGTCCTGTCACTGTTACTAGGGAGAAGAGACCAACCCCTAGTTTGCCACAGCCTCCTTTCAAGCAGTTGTAGAGGGCAAAGAGGTCTTCCCTGATCTTCGTCTTCTCCAGACTGAACAATCCCAGCTCCCCCAGCTTCTCCACATAGGGCTTGTCCTCCAGACCCCTCACCAGCTTAGTTACTCATTTCTGGACACGCTCCAGGGCCTTGATGTCTTTCTCATAGTGAGCAGCCCGAAACTGAACATGGTACTTGAGGTGTTTCCTCATCAGAGCTGAGTACAGGGGGACTATCACCTCCCTGCTCCTGTAGGCAACACTATTTCTGATACAAGCCAGCATGCCACTGGTCTTCTTGGCCAATTGAATGGCCTGCTTGTGCCTATCCTTATCAAGTGTTAGCCCTGCTATCATATAAGAGAAACACAGGCAGCAATTTCAGATGACACAGACAGAACCAAATACAATTGATTACAGACATGGTAACAAAACCCTAATGCACTGAACCGTTATCCTTCCTTCCTTCTTTGTAGCTCTGACTTGGCCTCAGCAGTCAGGGAAACGGATCATCTTCTGCAGAGGCATGCTGCAGAGCACTGCCACAGGCGGATTTACTGAAGAGTGAGGTCTCCTAATGATGTGCACCCTCATTCCTTTTAATTTAAAGTATGTCATGTTATGTTAGCCTAACAGTTCTCAAGCTCTGGCTTAATTGAGCTGACTGAACCTAATACTGACTTTATTTACTTTCTTCCCAGTCTCACTACAAATGGGGATGAACTCAGATTCCACACTCAGATACGTGGATGCCTATAGAACACCCTTCAGAAGGCTGTTAGTTAACACCTTAGTTAAAAAGGAATGATTAAACAGTTGTCTGTAATGAGCTCTGGTCATAAAGCCTTCATGAAGGCAGATAAATGCCATTCACATTTCTATTGCTGCAGCAAACTGAAGCACAGGGTGGCAATTCTAACAGTGTTTCTGGCCCAGCCTCTTGCTGGGGGCTTGATATGTAAGCACTTGTTCACAGAAATCTTTTGTGTTCCTTTTAAGCTAGGATTGCTGTTCAGGCTATGGCTGTGCTTCAAGAAGGGCCTTAAGCAATGTGAGAGAGGGCTTCCCTTAGCTAATACTTGCTGTTAAGCTGATCCCACACCAGAAGCAAGTTGCAGTTCAGCCCCATAGCTTACAGAAAACAGACCCGTATGGTGGGCACACCATCACACTGCACTATATCTGATCAAGGTTCATGCACTTCTTCCCTTTGTTAAACAAAATTCACGTTTTGCTCACATTTCAGCCCCCATACCCCATACCATGCCACCTCAGAGCTTTCCATTCTCATAAATCACTGAACACGAGTATAAATACATCCACTGCACGTGCAGTGTTTGGCATTTGTTGAGTGCATCTCTACCACTGACAATACAAACTCATTTCTAATATATATTCAGTCTTCTAGCAGAAGCAGTACAGAAGGTTGTCATAGAGACTAATGTGGTTTGTGAGAGACCCTCCTAAGTGCTTTTAATACAACAGAAGCAAGCTTACAGTAGTTTATTGTTAATATAAGAAAAGCCATAATATTTCCTTCAACCAGCATTGTACTGTATTAATTTACTTCTTAGCTTAAGACATTTGTAAAGAAGCATGTTTTAATAGGACATAAATAAGTCAGAACAAGTTAATTGCTAAATAATAATAATGCTTGCATTTCAGCATCATCATATGGGAGCACGAAAGGATAAAGTTAACCTTTGGAGCATCTCCTGCCAGATATTAACAGATAGGTTAGCTTGATGGTTTTAGAATCACAGAATCGTTAGGGTTGCAAAAGACCTCTAAGAACATCTAGTCCATGCATCAGCCCATCACCATCATGCCCCCTAACCCATGCTGTTCAGTGCCACATAGACCCTTTTCTTGAACAACCCCAGAGACAGAGACCCCCTGGGCAGTCTGTTCCAATGCCTCATTGCTCTGTCCAAGAAGAAATTTTTCCTAATATCCAAACTAAACTTCCCCTGGAGCAACTTAAGGGGATTACCTTAAGGCCATTTAGGTGATCAGAAAGGGTTCTGTGAGCCAGGGAAGGCTTTCCAAGGACAACACTCCAACTATTGGTAACCAATGCCGTTACCACACTCTGTGTACACCATGGGATACAGTTCTTCTTTCCTGGAGCCTCCCTTGCCTACATGGCAGATTATTCCAGCTCTTCCCACTTATCATTGCATGCGGTTTGGTCTGCTCTAACTTTCTAACACTTTCTGTGTCTTTGTATTCTCCAAGATGAAGTTGTCTTGTTAGAAGATATGTATTTTTTTTCTTAATCAGCTTATTTGCTATTCTATTCATAATAAGCCCAGTGTGGTAAGATATGTATCATAATTTGCACCAAGCTAAACTTCCACCACAGCTGCAGGTTGAGCTCTTGCCCCAGATATACCATCTCAGACAGTTACCTGCTCTGTACTGAACTACTTCACCTCAGTAATAGGAAAACAGGTTTGCAGGAAGGAAATGTCAAAGTGAAATGCTTGACAAGAGCAGAGTGGAAGAACGAGGATGCTGTGGTAGGTCGAAGAGAAGGTACAAATGGGGGCATGACCTTCTTAGCAGCAGTTGCCATAGATTAGCTCAGCCCCAAGCACACATGGTGACCTTCATGTCATTTCCCACTTTTTATGCTCAGCAGCACTTTAGCAAACTTCACCAGTGTTTGAATTAAGTGGGTAGGCATTATTCCCACACTCCTGACAGGTAGGTTAGAGCTTAGTCTGGGATGGGAGAATCACCCTCCTGGTTTACACGCTAGTAGAAATGTTGAAGCAATGTCACTGTGTGCACCACTGGATCCAGGGTTTGTTAGTGGACAACTAGCTGCCACTGGGAGTCACTAGGTTCAGACCTAGGGCAGCATGCGACCCCTACCTCTGTGTAGGCACTCAGATGGCCATCAGAACAGATTCCCCTTCGTTTGTTACCTTTGCAGATACTACATCTTCAGGCCTTCTTGGAATTCTGTTATGAATTTTAAAAGCTCACAATGTTCAATTATCACATTTCCCTTCCTACTTGCTTAGAAGGAAGAAGTGGTTGCAATTTCTAAGTCAATCCATAATAGGAAAGAAACTTGCTGAGAAAGCAGCGTGTCCCCTGAGTGTATGTGAGATGTGCAGTCTGCACTAAAGGTCAGGTGGACTGCTCTGGTGAGCTCCTGTAGTCAGGTGACTGGAACAGCAAGCAGTGCTTCTATGGGCTCTCCAACAAACTGTCCCCAAACCAACTACTACTCCAATTTGCAGCCCATCACAGGTGAGAATAACAAAATCCTTGAAGTCAAACAAGCGATGTTAATGTCTGGAGCCTTCTGGCACATCTCTTCTGTTTCTTCTACATGCTTACAGCACATCTTAATTTGCAGTGTTTTGTTTGATGTAACATCAGTTACTGCAAAGTAAAAGCTGTTCTCACCTCTGCTTGACAGATTTCCTTTCAAACTGAAGAACTCTCTGAGGATTGCATTGCTCTTGTGAAGACACACTGCTGGCTCTACCAGTTCTGGCTGGGATGGAGTTAGAGGCAAGAAAGACTGAGCCATCAAAACATGTCACTCCCCAGCATTGTACTATGCTGTAATAGGTTCACACTACTTTTATTTCCTTCAAAAAATGAGGCTAAGATGTGTTTTAATGTCTTTATTCTCAGATCAAACAGTGTCATCACTGAATCGAAGAACGAGGTTACTGGTTGAGCTTTAAGAGAAGTGTGAGACAAATACGGAAGATAACACTTTGCAAATAAATTAATACAGAATAATTGTCTTTGCATAGTTCAGAAGTGAAAAGTAGGAGGCAGCAGTGCGCACGTGCTGTGAACTGACACACAACACCACAAAAACCCAAGTTCCTAGATGAACTCTTGTAGCTGCAAATGAAACAAACCAAACCAAAAATACCCCACACCTCAGAGCACTATCTATTAAAACCAGGCAGAAAGAGAACTAATTAGCTTTTTTTTTTTTTTTCTTTTTTTTCCTGTTGTTGTTGAACAGACCATGCTGCAGGAGTGTTTTCTCTACAGATAGAGGTGCTTTTAGATAATCTGCCTTGGCATCCCATAGCCCGTCATACCCGACTGTGAGGCTCCTTTGTTGCTGCCCATCTGAAGGCCTATTACGTTCTGTCCCTGACGAAGCTGCTCTTCTGAAAATCCTCGTCGATTCTGCTGTGCTTTCCTGAACAGGCATAGACAAAAAACAACACACACACACACACAGTCAATTCTGCATATGTCCAGGTGATCATGAAAAGCAATCTGAAGTTGACTCCAGGCGTTCCCCTTGCATTGAAGGATTTCATTTGCCACTGGGTGGACAATATTGGCTGGGCTAATTGCTTTCTCGCTGTTAGAACAAACGCTCTCTTCAAACCCACACCACTTCAGTCCCTCGCTGTACCACCTACTCAAGACCTTCAGGATCATAGCTTCCCCAGCAGCTATGACAGGTAAAATATTTATGTACTGCTGTGTATACCACTTGTGATAGAGTTAGTATTTTGTCCTACAGCTCTTAGAAGCTGTAGTCTATGGAATCTGACCACTAAGATACTTATCTGTACTGTAATACTTTTATTACTGATATAGTATACTTATCTGTATACTTAGATATCCACCTAGAGCAATGGTATACATTGGTATAATTCAACTCAGTGGAATAAATGTGAGCATGATGTACCCAGAGAAACAAAGGGACAGCAAAGTGGCTTGCTCATTTTCACAAGTGTGGATGACAGTTGCCTACAGACAGAACAACTGCCCTGTTGCCATTTCTAGATCTCTCTCCTCTAAAGCAATAGATTTTGGCCTTTGCACTTGTGTCCTAACTGTACAACAGTCCTTTATTTTCTGCCAAAACATGCTGACCACTTTTGGTGTTAGCAATCTCAAAAGCCATCTAGATCAGTGAACCTTTGTTGGACCTTAAAAAGAGCATCTTTTCCCTGAAAATAGCACTGGGGACAAAACCATCTGTTAAGAAGAAGCACAAAAGTTTTTACTGAATTAATCTTTCATTTTAATCCCTATTTCAAGGTGGGGAAAACAAGTCACTTAGAAGAGAGAAGGATCAGTATGTTGCTGCCAAATAAATGGCAAGAACCTGCAGTTTCAAAGGGAGGGAGGTTTTCATCCAGCTCTCATCCAGGTACAGACTCTCTGCCATCTGTGTCTGTCCTGGGATCAGGTTATCTAGCAATATGGCATTGCACTACAATTCCCTTTTCCCCTCACCCCATCACAAGATGGGAATGCTAGATTGGGTGCCTGCTGTGATTGAAAGCCATCAACATGATTCTCTGTGAGGTTCTGATCATGTGCTGTGGCTGAGTACTGTGGCTCAAGTCCAGAAGAGCACTTCAGGTCTCTCAAGAATGGATCGCAATGCCAATGTATAGATGAGTATGAGGATTTATAGCAGATCACCACAGGCTCTTCCCAGAAAGCATGCCATTTTGGAAGCAGGCACACAGAATTTTGTGTGCCTCAGAGAGCAGCTCCACCTCACTGCTGCTAAATTTCTTTTCTACAATCCTTACATGGGCAGCAAACCAATTCCAGGATCTCTGAGAGAGGATGCTTTCAGAACTACTTCTATTACGTAACTGAATCTCAGGTTCACTGTGTCTGTCTCTATTCTAATTAAAATCCCAGGAACACAATCTATGTTTTTTTCCTCCTGGACTTTTCAGATGTGTTGTGGAGTAAATCCAGAGAAAGTTGTTATGTAACCACGGTTGGGAAAAAAAAAATGAGAACTGCAAAGAGAAAAAATTTAAAAAGAGTCCAAATCTGGATATGCTAATAAGAGTTGTAATTATTACTCACATTGTTTGGACCACATGATGTTATTTTTATAATCAAAAATGCTGCTCTTAGTATATGATAGCCATACATAACAGCAGGTACTCATGATTTGCTTGTAGGCTGGTGGAAATGGGTTTAACCAAGGCTGTAGGAGAGGAGGAGAGGGCATCTCACACTGCTGCAAGTTGTGTTTGGCCTGTTTGCCATCACCCAGCAGCACTCTCTCCACCACCTGAGCAGACAAAGTCACCATGTAGACTTGTTAACTTTTCATGCCAATTTTGCACCGGAGCCAGAGGCTGCTGACTCACAAACAGCAGTGGATCCATGAGCCTCACCATGACACACAAGGAAGGAGCAGCCAGGCCTGATGGAAGTGGGCACGCAAGACACTGGCAATGGAAAGTTAAACGGCTTTGCCCAAACGTGGGGTTGTATTGATCACTGCTGATCCCTGCATGGATACTCATGTTCCATTTAATCTTGACATCTTTCAGTTTAACTTAAGGCGATTAAGAATCGGCCTGAATGCCCTGACTCATGACTAATGCTGGGTGGAGGGGAGGGGGCTTGATCTGCCTGAAGGGGTGCTTAACTACTCAGAAAGCAGCTCCCAATCTGCCATATGTTATCTCCTTATAGAAATAACAGTTTTCCTGCAGGCAGCAGCTATAAAACAGTCTTTCAGGGACTGCAGTAGACGCAGGTTGGCTGTCCATGTAGCCCAGGCAGTCAGGGGAGGAGGGAGATGATCTTCAGCTATGCCAGTGAAAACTATTCCCCCCACAATTAAGAGCAGAGATGAAAATTAATGTTTCCATGTAGGACTTTGTTATAGTTACATAAAACAAATAAGCCTGTCTGGGTCATGGTGAATTCACATCTGGTTTAAATTAAAGCATGTAACTGGATTTGAATTTTAAAACCTATTATATTCAGTAAGTAAAAATCTCTTTGTGAACTGTATGAAGTAAATTCAAATGAATGTCACATGAAGAATGTATAGGAGTTGACACTTGCTCACCTAAATTTCAAGTCTCCTTTAGCCTCTGTTAAACCAGCTCAAGCTTTAAGACAAACAAAGTTTGCTTTGTTTTTGCTGATCCTCAACTAATCATCAGAAAATTCAGGGAAATCAGTGACCAGCAGGCAGCAATCTTTTTGCTTATATGCCTCAGCTACTTCAGCATAACAAATTCTCTTGGACTGAAGAACCTCATTTCAATGTCTGTGGGGCAAGAGGGGTAACTGTGGGAGGATTTCCTTTTCTTAGCTTTTTTCTCCATATAGGGAGATGCGGCACTCCTCCTCCCTGCGAGCACTTCCACGTGCATGCACAGATGTCCACAGCAAGACAGCTCAATATAAACGGGTGCCTGCAGGTGGAACTCAGAGCTGCAGCCATAGGCAAGGTGCTGCTTAGTGCTGGTACCAACAGTTCTTTCCCAGCTCCAGGGCAGGAGAAACATGTGAAGTGGGTTGAAGAGGACTACCTGAGAAAAGGGAGCGGCATGGAAGCATCCCTCCCACAGGGCTCTTCCTCAGCAGCCCTGGTGTAACTTCAGGCTGACAAGATGTAGTTAGGCAGGGGCCAAGCAGTGTTGATAAGCTGGGAACCAGTGAAGGGCAGAAAATGCTACTGCCTGGTTGGATATCTGGTCCCCTTGTGTAGACTCCAGAGAGGAAATCTCTCCACTACAAGGAAATTTTGTAAAGATTCTTCCTTTCCTTCCCCAGTAAATTTCTCCAAAGGCCAAGAACAGACAATAATACCTTCCCATGGAAGACAGCACTGGGAAACCATGCTTTGGGTGTTACCTGTGAAACCAGGATGGATCTCCTTTGTAGCATCCATCATCCTTGGTGACTGCCAAACTGCCTAGAGCCATTAAGGTTCTCTGCACTGCTGCCATGTCCTTCCCTGGAAAGGCAAACAGCAAAACCAGTATAAGATATCCTTGCATTACAAATAGCTTGGCACACTGATCAACACTTTAATCCAATGCATTAACTGCTTCCCTTGGCTCCCCTGAAGAAGTACACTGGGAGCACTGTAAATGCTATTTTAGAGTTGCTAAATTGAAGTGCTGACACGCAAGAGATTATTAAAAGTCAAAGGAATGGTGTTAAAGCAAAATTTAACTATTTGGGAGTTTTCAGGTTTCAAAACTATTTTGATGCCTTCCCCCATGCTATTTTAAGCCCTTCTAGATAATCCATCCTACTTTGTGCTGAGAACACTTTGGCATAAAAAGAATGGTAATGTGCTCAGTAGAACGTGGTTGAAGCAGAACAAAGTGACAAATAACTTTGCTGGGTCTCTGCTCCTTCACCTGTAAACTGATCCCATCATGTAACCACTGGCAGTCGCAGACAGTCACAGAATCACAGAATTGAAGAGGTTGGAAGGGACCTTTAGAGATCATTTACTCCAACCCCCACGCTCACAGAGTTCTTGGCAGTCCTGGAATGGACCTTTGCAGATAACTTGCACCAGCCTTTCCCACATTACCCATCCAATCACTTCCCAGACCTACCCTACTGGTTTCCCTTCACAGGTTGTCAAAAGTCAATGAGCTTCAGTTGCTATCATCTAGTCTCAACTTATTCTTCCACAGTTTCCCTCCTTACCTTATCTCGATTCCTCATTTCAGAATGCCAGTCCTCATCTTCCCTTTAGCCAAGTAAAAGTTACATACCTGGTCTTCTCTGGTTGTTTACATTCTCTCATAAACAACAGAGGGAAAAAGCTTCTTGGGGGGTAATTTCCCATCTATATTGGGAGGTGGTGGGCTTGTCTATTTACTCACGTAGATGCATGCTTTCCACCTGCTTGAGAATTCACCAAGTTTCCAAGATGGCACCTTGAAATATAAGGCTCATTTCCGAAAGATGTTGCTAATTCTGCTGTCAGTATTTGTTTTTATTTAAAAAACTGTACCTACTCCTCCAGTCTCTCCTTCCAAAATGAAGGTAACAAATTAAGTTCTCCTTTTGCATCAACTTCTTTTATTTCTCCACTTAATTAAAAACAAAACAAAA
>VXAB01011200.1:129021-167088 GCA_013399175.1 Odontophorus gujanensis
GGGGGGTTGGGGGGGAAGGGTTCTTCCCCCACACTTTACTACTTGGGGTTAAAAGAGGAGAAAATGTTATGTAAGCAAATAGAAACAGGCAGATTCTAACCAATTACCCAAATCAAACACAATGACGTTTAGAAAACTTTCTAGCAGTAACTCAGCTTCACTAGGAGCTGCCTCATGTCTTTCAAAGGGTGTGAGGTACTGAATTTCTTGGAAATTTTGTTTCATCTACCTTTTTCTTTTGAAATGAAAATGGAAATAGGTGCTCAAGGCCAGGTTGGACAGAGCCCTGGGCAATCTGACCTAGCAGTTGGCAACTCTGCCTGCAGCAGGGCCTCAGAACTAGATGATCTTTGAAGGCCCCTCCAACCCAAGCCACCCCGTGATATGGAAACCTTCCACACACTTTCCTTCTGTTCCAGTTCTTCCTTTTTCCTGAAATCATGTTTCTAGTTAAAGGGCCTAATTTTGAGTGCAAGTTCTTCAACTGGGGAAATAAGTTACTCACAGAATCACATGATGCTCAAGACATGACTATGATAGCAGACTCCAGAAATGCCTCCAGTGGAATAACGTTAATGAAAAGCACTGCAGACCAGCAGGAGTGCACAGCAAAGGAGCTTAGTGAACAATGTATAAGCATCACCCCACTTATAGGTAGATGAAGCTCAGGGCTCTGGCTCACACAGACCTCACAGTGTAAAGCACTGGCTGAGGTGGAGGAGACACCCTAAAGCTGAAAATGACTAGTGACTTCCAGCTGTGGCAGTCACATTGACCATTAAAGTTTACAGGAATCTTCTCTGCAGGGGATCGTTTGTACAGAAAACAAATAGTCAGCCACCCAGGATCCTCCTGTGCCTGTGTTTGTTAACCAGATTGTGTCAGATGGTCCCTGCTTGAGGGAGGGCAGCTGAGGGTCGGCCTCCTGCACAGGCACGTACACAGGGAGCAGTGTGGAGTGGGATGCTCAGAGCTCCCCACAGCAGCAGATGTACCATATGCCTTAACAGATGCCATAAATAACGTCTTTGGGATGCCCATCACATGATGGGGAGTGCGGTAACGGACAGGGATGAGGAGGGACGTGGTAAAAGGATTTAAAAGCGAATAAGCTGAGTAATGACAGCAAGCACACAAACACAAAAAGGAAAAAAGAAACAAAAGACGGGTAGCAGAATATCCTGCTGGGCCTGGAGGAGCCATCTGGCAGCCTCCCACACACACTGCACTCAGCTCTACTTCCCTTCTCAGTGGCAAGGGAAAGGGTTGCAGGGGAACTGGGAGCGGGGCCCAGCACTCCTGCACACACACTACCAGCTGCCGGACAGGACAGAAGACCCCAGATCTGCCTCATCTTATGGCACCTACCCTATTATGCTTTTGTAGAGAGTTTTGGGCATGGCCTGATACATTTAAGAAGGATCAAAAGAGAGCTGATACTGTTGAGAAAGGCAGCAGACGGACCGAGTGAGTTTGAATCAGCCGACAGCAGACTGCGTACTAAAACATTGCCATTAATCGTTACTAAGAATCCCAAAGCAAAAAAAGCTCTTGGAAAATAATCAGTGACAAACTGTTTTATCAACCACATGTAATTTCCTTTCCATGTAAACATACACTGATGCTTGCTGTCCTTCCAAGCACGCTGTGGCCTGAAAGTATTTTCTGAAGTGTAGGAGTTATGTAATTATGAAACAGTGGGAAAGACTGTCCTTTCTGTCTAGCCAATGCAGCAAAGTTCAGATGATTTAGACTCGAAACAGTACAGATGCTGGATGTCAGAGCTATGGTTAGGCACAAGAACCTTTCACATGATCACTTCTGCACTTCACCTCAGCACTACAATGAGCAGCATGAGGGATGGAAAGAGAATGGGTAAGTGAAGAGACAAAGATCTGTTTTGTGAAGTCCTAAAATAACAGTAAAGTCCTGTGCATCTCTCCCCTGGGCTGCAAGTTCTGTTTTGAGTTTCTGTCATCTGGAAGTCACCAGCTTTTCTCCTTATAGCTGCTGAAGAATAGAGATGAATGAACGAAAGAAAACAAAGAGACTGTCACCACCACTTAGGAGCTTTGCTGCTTAAAAATAAGACCTTTTCATCATAAGGACTGACATACTGTTCTTTCATTTGCATCGTGCAGAACTATTATGAAATGCAGAAGCCTGCATAGAAAAGCACCTGAAATGAACTAATATCATCCCTCTTAGTGTAGATGGAGCTTCCCTTTCAACAGTCTGCTAGGCTTGGAAGGAGGGAGTTACTCCAGGGAAGTAAAAAACCCTTCATTTAAAATATTTAAAGGTAGACTGGAAACATCACAAAAATTTGACCTGTAAGAAACAACCCAGCTCTTGTGTCCAAAGGTGGGATCTGTCCAGTAAACCCAGTACCCCGAGAGCCTAGTAATGCAGTCTGTCAGCATGCCCTCCCATTCTAATCTGTCTGCAAAGAGCTCCCTTGTATTTCATGCCTCAAGCTGTCCTTGAGAGAAGTGATCTCTTCCACGTATCCCAATAGGCTGGGAAAACAGACCCCGTTTGTTTTACTCCACCTGTGTTCCTACACAAACAGTGCTGACTATCTTTCTCAATAGATTGTTCTCCTTCCACCATTTCATTCTCACAGCAGATTTTTGACCCTTCCACTTCTCTGCACACCTACCTTTCGCTGCCCTGGCACCGTCTTTGCTTTGAGCCCCTGGATTTTGCATCACCTGGTACTGAGAGATGCAGCACACAGTGCATTTCACAAGAGCACCAGGAAGGGCGTGTCACCACAGAGGTGGTAAAAGCAGCCATGCAAACACTGAAATGACTCAGCTCTTTGGCAGCTAGAACACGCAGTGTCCACTTCATGCCTGGTATGGAGTGCCCTGCAAATATTGCCCTGCAATACAGGGCACTGTATGGCATTGCCATAGAGACTTTTCTGGCAAGACTGTATTGTTGCAGAGAGATGCCCAGCTAACACATTAGCAGTGAGCTCTGCTCTCTCTAGTCACAAAGGAGTCCTCATCTGCTCTACAGCAGCATGTATGCTCCTGGGAATGCGTTTTATGGCTCTAATTTAAGCTTTGCTTATAATTTGAAAACTGCAATAAAAGCTCGTCAACAAAAAATAAGGGTTTCCCCTATTTGCTCTTAGAAGCTATTTACTTGGAAATAATCAGCATAGAGAGTAGTTGTTTTATTAGGTCTGTGGATTTCTGTCAAAATGATGGGCTTTTGGATAACACATGAGCTTGGAAAAGCTCCATTATGCCCTCAGGGTAATATAAATCCCTCAGAGGAGATAATGCACCACCGGAAGAACATGGTAATGAGATAAGGCAAACAGAAACAAAAGATAATTACATTAGAGAATATACCATAGACAAAATGCACTATTACAACACATCAAAGCAGAGTAAAATGAAGACTGCAAGCTGACTTCCAGTTTATTATTTTTACCTTCCCATAAATCCACTGTCTGGAAAATATCTGTTGTTCTTACTCCGTAGATTTCAGCAGCTTTTAAGAACTGAGAAATTTGTTCCATCTGCTTGAAAGCCATTTTTGATTCAGAGATCTTTGTGATGGGTTCATTTCCCTTTGGATGTAAACTGTTTATTAACTTGCATAACAGCTGAGAGAGAAACACAGAAACAAAATGAGAAAGCAGTCACCAAGCTAGAAGGCAATTTCTGCACATGAAATAACGCTGTAAAATTATTTTGATCTAGACAGATTCTGTCAGGGATGTAATTCCTTCTGTTAAGGACGAATAAGAGACTGATACTAGTCAAAGTATATTAGAAATGTATTAGAGCTTTCATTAACCGGGGGCAATAGCCTGACTGACTAAATCCTCATCTGCTAGAAGCAACAAAGCAATCACTGGTAAAGGTTATGTAACAACTGACAGAGAAGAAACCACACGCTCGAGCCAAAAAAATAAGCAACATCAATTGAAATACTGTTGAAGTCACTTTGGCAGAGATTCAATGATTAGCGTATTCCTACAGCCCTCTGCAAAAAGCAGCATCTGCCTGTTGTTCAGTAAACCGAAAGGATACAACATTATAGCTACAGAACGATTCACAGGAAGAAAACAGTTTGTCAACACCTATTCACCTTTTATTTATTTATTTCCTGTAAGCACTGATCATTTCTTAAAGATAAAATTATGCATCTAATTTTAAAAGCAGATCTCATTGAAATGCATGAGGAAAGGCACTGAAGGAATGAGTCATTCCCATATATAACATGCATGACTCATAAGAATCATAAGGACTGTACTAATCCCACTGCTCCAGCAGAATAATTATTTTCTGAGATTAGGATTCACAGTCAAAAGGAAATGCATCAGATGTCAGGACACCTCTTTCTGCACTGACCAGTTTCGCTGGATGGAGACAGAAAACAAGGATGTGTAGTAATACATACTAATTCCCTGCACACATAAAGACACTTAAGTACAGAGTTAGACAGATTGCTCACCGTTCCATCCATCAGCCATGTCTGGAAATGCTGCCTTCCAGGAGGAGGGGGTTCGATCTGTTCCTCACACTGCACAATAATCCAGTTTGCCAGCCTAGACTCTAATTCCGGGTCATATTTCTGTTCAATCTTTTCCTGAACTTCTCGGCTTAAGCCATAGCTTGGTCCTCTGTTAGCCATCTCTGGAACCAAAGCACAACTTGGTTAGTGCAGACGGTCTTGGTGCGCAGCTGTCAGGTAGACACCGGAAAATCAGAGAATAAAAGAGAGAGCAGCCTGCCCTATACATTAGGCAGTTGAGCAGATGTTCATCAGCACTGAAAGTCACTGTATGGCACTGCTTATAGCTGTTCTGCAGAGGAAGGGAGGGATCAACGGGGGGAATATAATTTTCCAAAAGTGTGCATCAGCCACAACATTTCTTGCTTCTAAAAAAGAAGGAAAAAACAGAAATACCCTCCCCTAGCCCAACGACAAAAACAGAAGGTGAAAAGGAAGATTTAAAGCAGAGTAGGTTTCAGAGAGTGGCTTCTGCTATGATTACAGAGAATACAATAGAGTTCTCAGGTCGATGTTAAAAGCTGCCTGCAAATCCAGAAGGGCTTTAAAATTGCCTACCTAGTGCTTGCCAATAAGAAGGTTACTCATGGGAGCTCCGGGAATCTCTCTGAGGCGTAGTCGGGTTCTTCTTCAGCAGAGATGCAGGGATGGATATCCAGATCAGCAACCTGAAAAGCGTCAATGGATTGAAGAGACAGAGGCTGCCACAATGTCCTGCTGCTGCTGCAGCATCGTGGTTTGAAGAACAGTGTATTGATTTGATTTTCCTCACATATGAGGAGGGTCAGAGCAGGGGCGTTGCTAAGAGCCATTAAAGAGGCCTGCCTCCTCCGTTGCAGCTGGGGGATCTGTTTATCTCGCCCATCTGCAGGCTGCTTTCAGGCGTGTTTTCTCAGTCCTGTGCTGTTCACCCCACACACTCAGCTTTACTCCACCTAGTCTGCATCACCCCAAGCTACAGCAAGCACCCCAACGCTCGATAGTTAGCAATGCATACAAAGGGGCTTCATCACATGCCCCATTACACAAAGGTAACGCAAATTACTACAGATCTCATTTACTTTTCATCGTGAAGCAGAAGCAAACCCTTTTTCCTCAAGCAAACCCTTTTTTCTCCTTGTTCTGCAGCATGACGCTAACAAGCTTACAGCATGAAAAATAATTTCTCCTCCAGCCTGCCCAAGCACTCAAAAAAGTTTCACTACGGAGAAAATAAGATGGAAAGCCAAGGAAGAGAAAGCTGGCAGCATCACCCTATCAGTGCTATATATTAGGCTACCAAATATCATCCCAAGAAAACAACTTGAGCTGCCGAAAACAAGGGGGAATCACTGAAAATTAGTAACTATACTGTAAAGCACAGAGATCGTGTTTTCTGTGGGTGTGAGTCAGCATACCTCCAGCAATAGCAAGGGAGCTACGCCCGTGTATGGAGCTTTAAATTTTGATCATACCACTGCAGTGGTGGGAGGAAACGGGAAGAGAGGTGAGAGAAGAGACTCTCTTCTTCATGTGCTATTTGCACAGATTTTTTCTTTTTTAAACAGAATCATTTCACTCCAGTCTGAGTTGCATCAGCCCTGCCATGAAACAGCTCCCACTTGGCAAATGAATGGTGATCAGCTGGATATGAAAGGAGGTTGATAAACTCAAGATGGATTCACAGTCAGCATAACCAGCAAAAGTCCTTCTTCAACTGCCCTGAAAATGAAATAAAATCAAACAGGTACAGCTCCCTGTATATCTGTCTCATGACGATCTCCTCCTCCATTATTTCCTCATTTTAAGACCACAAATTTTCACGTTTATACTGTTCAGGATCCTCGTGGGCTTGAAAAAACTCAAGCGATGAAAAATTTAATAGATGACCTGATTTACTGTTGTCTTCCACAGGCATTTCATTTAGTGCTTTCTCTTCTGTGCACTGGTAGTTTTAAAACCCCATGAAATATTGGATTACATAACTCAGAGCCTGTTACGTGACAAGGCCATTACTTGAACACTTTCCATTCCAGAGAATACGCTGTCAGATGCAAAGCAAATGTGCAGGACCAAGAGTGCAAACCATGCCTGAAGATTGGAGTAGGAACAAAATGCAGCTGCAACAGTAAAACATAGCACAAGATGATTAAGGGACTTACACTCTTTGTCCAGTGCCACAAAAAAATAAGAAGCTGCATTTTGTAGTCAGATCTTTTCGTATTCTTCTGTCTAAAACAGAGCTCCCAAGACTGCTCGTGTGTTTCTGGTCACATCAGGATGCTCTGTGCTTATTAGCAATGGGATTTCATGAAAGCCATGCCTCCTTGCACAAGCCACTGACCTTCTTTCTGACTTGGGGGCAGGAGTGGGTAATTTAACCCTCCCAAGCTGCAGAGCAGAGGTCTCCCCCTTCACAGATGTTGGCTCTGCAACGTGTTCTCGAGGGATCATTCAATGCCATGAAAGCTGAAAAGCTATCTTGTCCATCAATATCAATTTTTAATAAGGCTCTGAAACCCAGGAAAGCTGCTGAAGATTGGAAAAACACCAGACTCCTACCAATATTTTCAAAGTACAAGTAATCAAATCATAAGCCTGCTATTGTTCCATCGAGCTGCAGAAAAACAATGGATGCAGTTTGGCTTGAAAAGGGATGGTGCTGATACAACTGACTAAGAGCTCCGCAATACAGCGTGCTTGGTGACTGCACATCATGTTGATTAGAGAGCTAAACTGATTCTGAAGCAACACGACACAGCTGAGAAATTAAAGCTAACTGTAATGACTGTAATTCAGAAATTAATTATCAGGTGTATTTTCATCCAGTTTGTACACGAACTTGTTCCCAGGCCTGAGGTATCTCACGTGCTATCAGCAGACACTAAAGAAGCCCAAACTCTTAGCAACATCCCAGTTCACGCAAGCTCCAATGAGTAAACAAGAAGAATAATGAAAACTCCTTGAAAACAGTCTACCTGGAAGCAGGTTAAAATGGTGTCTCAACACAGCCATGGTCAGAGCTAGGAAAGTGCTTTACAGAATGTAGCAATGTTGCGTAGAGCAGCAGATGCTGATGAAGTGCAGAAGGTGGGCACAAGCTCTGGGTAAGACACAGCGACAAAAGGACTCCACTGAGCAAAATGAGGAAGGTGCAGCAGCAGTTGAGAACACCACAGCCAGTTCTGGTGACCATTCTCCACAAAAAGTGCTAATAGAATACAGGAAATTCAGTCACTCCAGTGACCAGAGGACTGAAAATTAGACTCATTTCAGTGATTAGGAAGTAAGGATTGCCTGTTCAGCTCACCAAAACTGCAAGTTAAGAAACAGCGAGCACATGTGGTTTCAAAGCAAAGGAGAACTCAAGTATCTTCTGTTGGACAAATGGATACAATGGACTGATGGTCAGAATCATGACATGGAGGAAAGGAACTGACATCCAGCAGCAAAGGTATTTCCATTAGAATATTCCATGTACAGTTTCCAGTAAATTTTGTCTCACTTATTTTTCCTTGGTCGCCTGAGTTTGGAACTTACAACTAAAACAGAATTCTATTTAATGAGTAG
Source organism: Odontophorus gujanensis (assembly GCA_013399175.1). Lineage (NCBI taxonomy): Eukaryota > Metazoa > Chordata > Aves > Galliformes > Odontophoridae > Odontophorus > Odontophorus gujanensis. The sequence continues at coordinate 137,110 of VXAB01011200.1, forward strand.
AGAAGGAGCTTGAAGACTTGAAGTTAAGATTTAATGCCTGTAAACTCCGTGGCTCATCTTACACTTCGAATAATATCGATAAAATAAAGCCAATGCTAATTTCCTCACTACCCATGTTTAGATCCACAGTTTTCAATGCCTTCTGATGGGAACACAAAGAGAAAAGCATAGCTTGCTCTCCCCCCAAAGCAACCCTCGACCTTTGCTACATTTGCTGTTTGTCAATTCATTGTGTAGAAAGAGTCTGGTAATTTCAGCCATCCCCAGATGCTGTCTGTCAAAGCATGCTGAATCAAATCCCATCGGATAAAGCAGTCCAGTGATTAGAATAACTGGCAAGTCCAGGCTCCATTCCCCCAGCCACCACTATGCGACAGCAAATGTTTTACAACTAGGTTACAAAATAAATATAAAATAAAACAATAATAATAAAAAACGAAGTCAGGAAAGCTTCCAAAGCTGTAGAATAACTATGAGGACACCCTTTCACAAAGGAACTCTTGTGGAAGGCAGCTGAAAGATGCTCCCTAAGTACACACCCATGTGCTGAGGTTGCAGTTTCTAGAGTTGCACAGATGATGTTAAGGATCAAAATGAACTCAGAGCAAGCACAGGGCCTTTGAAGAGAAATGTGAGGACAGAGAAGTACTCTGCAGACCTGGTCTATTCATGGTCTTGCTTTGTCATAAGATACTTATACACAGGAAAACAAAACACCTAACAGAGTATTGTCATCTTTTAACTGCACAAACTAGGTGGCAGAGATAACAGAATTAGGGGACCACATGCCATTCACCACCTTCCAGGCTGCTTGACAGCAGAAGCAATGTTAATTCTCAGGATCTCCTAAATCTCGTAGTAGATTTGCAGACTCCATGGAAGAAAGTCAGCACGTACATTCCATCAGGTCAAACCATACATACTCTATTCTTATTATTAGAGATATCACTTTGCTGTTAGGGGCTTCAAAAATTAGCATCCGAGGATGAGCACATATGTTCTGCCCTGCACACTTTGTTCATTACGGAAGCAACACAAAGGATCCTCCTAAGGTCCAACCTGCCCCAAGACAGCCCACATACTCTGGGGACTGCTTGCCCAGGAAGAAGCCTGGGCGGCCCACCCTCATCCCTTCATCCCTCAGGCATGAGCACTGACCTTCTCACATTGCCACGTGGGTGGCGAGCGGACCGCTTGCTGCAGGCCAGAAGGTCAAGAATACAATCTCTGAAGTGTCAGTCCAAAAATGGTTCAAATCTGTGTTTTTGTTTCAGAATCAAGTGACTGGAAGTTTTAGCAGCTGTCATTTGCTTTTTGTTTCAGATAAAAAAGCAGAGCCAGCCAGAGCTCCCAGGCAAGCAGAAAGCAAGACACTGTGGCAGGCTGGGAGCGTGCCTGTTCCTTACCTCCTTGTGAGCACATCCCAAGCCACAGTTATCAATCATACAGCAGATAACCACTTCTCTTTAATAAGGTTGAAGTGTTGGACTATGGAACACATGCATGCAAGACTTGAAAGAGAAATACAAGGGCAATCATGCAACAAGACTGCAATAGGTCCTGTAAACTAGATTTATGCCTAACGTATCCAAAGCTGTAACTAACACTACAAATACGTACTGAACAGAGGTCCTGCAGCACCAAAGTCAAGCTAAACTGGGTGAACAGACCTACGAGCTCTTAAAGCTTTAACATAATTGTATACTTCTTTTTTAAATAAATAATTCTGAAGCAGAAGGCAGACCTCTTTCTAACAGCACAACTGAGTAACACCTAACAATCAAGTTCACATCTTAGTATTCCCCAGGCACTTTTCCTTCTTCTCTTGCTCTCGTTCAGAAAATGTTTTAACTGTGCACTGCAGTATGACTGGAGCAATGAAAACGTGAGAGCAGCTGTTAGCATTGCTAGTTGAAAGTTTCTCTATAGCACGTTTTTATTTGATATGAAAAGCAGTGTACTGTAAATCTCTTTGTTCCACTGAGTAAGCATGTCCAAGGGAAAGCATGCAATCAAAATTAACATAAGAATGAAGCAGCAGAAGGCAGTTCCTCTCAGTCCTGTCTAGCTAGGATGTTTTCGTGATGTGGTACTCAGTGTTCGTGCAAGAGAAAATAAACTGCCTAAACTGAAGGTATATGGTACACTTAACAGCATGGAACTCAAGCAAAAGAGAAAAAAGGCTGCTGCATGTACTACAAAGCCAAACAACAAAAGATACAGAACAAGCGGAATAGAAGACAAGATAAAAATTGATGCATAACAAGTTACGTTAGCACAGGTCAATATACACAGGCTAAGAGTGCTTGCTTGTTAGGAAATGAGTTTAATGTGCTTTATAGACTTTTTAGTACATAACTGCCTACTGCAGAGCTTAATCGGAAATGCATGCGAAAGATTCCCTCACTCTTTTCCTCCCTTTAGAAAACACTTATCTTGTGTTTCACAGGATTCGAGTACTTCCAGATTTCTGCAGCAAATCGGAAGCAAAAACATCATTAAGGACCAGGGACAGTTGAAGTCAGGTGGTTAATGCTTCTGCTTTTTTTGTTGACATCTATCACTTGTTTCTTTGGTACTATATAGCAATCAAGCTTCTGTAACTTGCTATAATGGCTTTCTGTTACTTACACATGAAACTTGATTCCTTGGCAGGAGTTAACGATCTGTACATTAAGCTTTACACAGAAGGAAAATACCCCAGGTGCTTATCCAATGAGTTTTGGTGTATCAAAATCAACAGAAGATGCTGAGTTGCTCTGTTTGTGTCCTGAGCTTCCATATGCTGTGGCAGCAGCATCACTCCCGACATGTCTGTGCTACACTCAATGAGACGTGAGTCCACAAGTCATTTCCAGAGTTGCCAAAAGTGAAGGATAACAAAGATGCTAACAAGTTAAGCCACGAGTACTAGCAAAAAATAATTAAGGATAAATTAAGGTACACAGAGAAAACCAATCCTCCAAGAGCCACAAGACAGAATTGGTTACACTGGTAAATCTGAAACCATATAAAAGGCTCTGTTTAAATGTGCATGTTACATATTCACAAAATACACTTGGTACTTGGCAACTAATTACATGTACGTAAAAAACAAGGAGGCTAACAATTCATTACACAGTATTCGAATAATTTGCACCTCTTTCCAAACGTGTAATCCCCTACTTTAATACAGCATTTCCACAAAATATTATTTATACTTATTTTTCACTTAGTATACTCATTTTTAAACATGACTAACATTGAAAACAATGTGCTATCCAGACACCTACTGACAAAGATGAAGGAGATGCCACATGCGGTACTCTGGGGACTAACATAGTGTAGAAAATAAAATGACAACACTCTAACATACGAATATTGCATCACTCGAGATTGTCAAGACTTCCTGATGGTCAAGAGCTGGTCGTGAGTAGGATGTAAATCTCTGGTTTCAGGAGCCCAACAGCATTTGGAAAGCTGTAGCATAATGTTGTTTTCTTTCAGACTTTCTGTTACTGAAATTAACAGCACAGCTTTGACAACATCAGCATGGGCTCCAACACATTCTCTGTTCCCACTGGCTATCATCTATCCCTCCTTCCCAGTATTTGAACACAAGTTGGCAGCAATCAAAATGCTGGCAGTTTCCAGCATGAACACAAGGAAAAATGCCATGCCTGCAATGAAAACACAGCTACTGTGGTAAATTCAGAGGGAAAAAAAGTTTGTCTACAAAAAGTCTGCCTCTTCACACTTAAGAGTGAAGAGTTACTCACTGAATCTGGAATATTATCTCTAATAAGGAATAACCCATCTTTGCACTTACACTGTACGTAACAAGTTTTGGCTGTAAGCATAATGTAAATGCTATCACTAACCTCCATTTAGCAAGGAGAGCAGTAAGGAAAACAAGCAGATCTACCAAACAACCAGCACAAAAACACCCCTACATTAGCCTTTGGTAACGCTGACATTAAGGCAACCGATGCTGCAGTTCTGTATCCTCAACAATTGTGTTCATCTGTCTTCCCCCACCTAAATGCTGTTACAACAGAATAACAGGGAGGAAAAAAACACACCCTCCCAACCACTCACGCAACCGCTCCCCTCGCATCTGTTCTCTACTATCTTGCTCTAAGGCACTGCAACAAGACGACTTTACCTGTGAAATATGAATAATTAAACAAACACTATGGCGAAGCTTTGAAAGAAAACGGTGCCATTCTTACAAGAGAATTAAACAGCTCCAAAATACGCACACACAAAGATATTTCCCTGTCTGAACTGCTATAGTTAAGCTGAATGTTTGTAGGCATAAGCCTCAATACAAAACCAAACAAAAAAACCTAGAACTCACCTATCATAATTGCTAATTTTAGGCCTTAATTGACATTAACTATTCCTGAATTCCTGCACGGCACCTTTTTCAACTTTTTCTTCTCTTAAGAGACAAAGCAATCTTACAGATAGGACAGAAATACATTAAAAGAAATAATCACGGGTGATCTACGAGCAGAAAGTTTTGAATTGACTTCATTCTGGTTTCCCTGTGTCTTTATAACTCACAAAACTTCTCAGGTTTTACTATGTGCAACAGTCACATGACCCAACATAAAGATGACAAGTGCTCAACAATCCATAAACACACACAGCCTTCAGGAATGGAAAGGGCTGAGCAATTTGCATATATTGTCTTTGTTCATTTTTCACAAAAGCATGTAATCAAGAGGTCATAAAGCTTCAAAACTTAAGGAAGACGTGATACTGCTGACTTCACACCAAGATTACGTACTGTTCCCTCAGTGGTAGTCCCATAAATTATTTTTTATGAAAGGAGGGAAGAGATAAGTACTACTGTTGAGTATTTATATAAAAGGGTTCTACCTGTACTTTGAAGCTGTGTCCTTAAGCTCTTAAAACACCTGTAACAGGAGTGAGGTTATTCATCTTTGTTAAGCTTAGTCTTAATCTACTTTAAGGAAATCCCAAATTAACTTATTCCTTATACCCCAAACACACCATCAGGGTGCGCCTTTCATTTCACAATTTAAACACTGCTTAAGAACACTACCATCATTTATTAGGAATCTGTTTACTTCATACTGTTCATTATTTGTGATAGAAGTATCTTCTGTAAACTTCCACTGTCTTCCACAGATAGATGACATACAACATTACAGCAAAACAACTGTACTGAAACAGCAGCAAAGACAGGAAACTGAAGTTGTACTGTACAAGATCAACAGTAACAAAGCTGAATGAACATTTCAGTACAAAAGGGTAGGAAGCTTGTGGAAAAAAAGATTTAGGGGTAAAGCAGAGGTTCTACACCCAGTAGCAGCACTTCCTTATGTTTTGGTCTAACTGTGCAAATGCAGCATTAAAAAAATAACTGTATTTACAAAACAGAGGTAAGGAATCAAAAGATAGAGCTCCATTCCTACTGTGATAGTCACAACACTACAATAATCTCATTAAGAACAGGGTGCCTGCCACAGGTGGAAAAGAGTCAGGTGTTGGGTTCATCTATTTATGCTACTCTGCAGATTATGTCAGCGTTGCCAACTTGTCAATTAAGTCATCAACAGTATTCACAAGAAGCTTTGTCTCTTCCTTCTCACTCATTCGATGTTGGCCAGCTTTGCGGAGGATAACATCCACATCTTTGCTGAGAACACGATGGGCAACTTGCATAGAGATCTGCCAAGGCACATCACCATCCTTCATGCCGTGAATAAGTCGGATAGGACACGTTATAGGGATAGGACTATTGAGCACACAGTGATTTTCTGCTTCTCTAATGAAGTCATAGGTCAAGGAGTAATAACCTTCCTCGTTATGCTTTGTTGGAAACTTCCATTCACCTTCTTCTTCTATTTCTTTCTGCGCCTATAAAAATTGTGAAGTATACAAGACAGATTTTACAATGGTTTTTTTAGAATGTTTCCATTTATTCCTGCTCTAAACACACTAAAACGCAGCCTCTTGAAAGCACAATCCTGTTCAACTTACATTCAGTAAGCTGAGTAGGATTCAACCCAATTTTAATGCAAATATAAGATATTTTAACTCTGAAATCCAACAGACTGTTGAACAACAGGGATCTGACCTCACATCCTGTACGTCACACTAACATAAACACAGTGCAGGTACAGTTCACACCACTGTCATATTAGAAGCACAGTATTTTGCAGACATTTGGACTAACATAAGTTTTCTGCTTACCTCCACCACAAACATGGAAAAAAAATACTGGAAGACTTGCAGGAAAAGTACAGCTCGAACAACAGAACTTTTTTCAAGCGTTTATCTTGACAAATTTTTCCACTGCACAACAGACAACCAACAGCTTTACCTCAATGGGAAGCCTCTTAAAGGATGTCACAAGATGATCTGCTGCCACAGCTACTCCAACTAGAGCAGCTACTTTATCTGGGCGTGCTATTGCAGCATGCAGCATCAGCCACCCTCCTAAGCTGGAGCCCACCAGAATCTTAAAAGAGGAGAAATAAGCAGTTATTTTATAGGAACCAGCTTTTATTTTCTTTCTACAAAGCATCAACTTTCATCTTGTTAACTAATTAAATCTCGGGCATAATCCTGCTGTCCTTACCCAGGCAGAACTGTTGTCACCTCCAGTGGAAATTTTGCCTGAGTAAGCACCGCAGAATCTGGAATTTTATTATTCTTTTTGATTGCTCTGAGTCTGAAACACTGCAAACAAAATGAGAGTTGAAACAATTCAGTATCGCGTGCATACTTTTCTTCTTAAAATAAATGTGCATCACAAAGGCTCTGTGCAGTGACAGAGCTCCACAAAAGCAACTCAGAATACAAAATGTTTTTTTAAATACAATACTAGGTTTTTCTGTGACGTAGACCGACTTTCTCCACTCATTCAGAAAGTAAATGGAGAAGCCAAACACTGTTCCTGCTGTTTTGCTTTTTTTTTTTTTTAAAGCTATTTTATCATATAGAGCATCTTAACTTTCAACATCCCTGCAAATCCTTCAATTAACGCATCAGCACTGGGACAAAACCTCACTCTTCCACAAGGAGAACTGCACAGCACTGAACAGCTCCTTGTTGCCCATTAGGTGGAACCTCCTCCACAAGCCTCTCCCAGACCTCTTGGGACTGGGCCAGGGTTGATGTAACCCAGTGCCAGTGCCAGCTCTGCTCCACTGATCCATCTCCTGCCAACCCACACCTTCACAAAGTTGTGATCTATTTGTTTGATAAAGAAGCCCTACAAAAAATATTATTTCAAATGGGTCTGCTTGTCAGCTAGCAGGTGCAAGTTGTTAAACAGAAGCTACTCCAATCAAGATCTACTGCAGTATATTTTTGATTACACAGTATTCCATCTTCAGGAAAAAAATATGTCTTATATTTAAGAATGAAATACAACCTGTGGTCCATCTGTAAGTTCATCCAGTATAGACAGAACATCTTTTCGCCACTTCCCAATCGTACACTCCTCCAAGTTCCCCTGTGAACTTCCACATCCCGTATAATCAAATCTGAAAAAGCAACCATCAAAAGTTGTGGTACTACCTACAACAACACAGAAACCAAAACTAAGCAGTATTGCTTAACACAAATTAAACAGAGGACAATATACCACACTGAATATTTTCTTTCTTGGTCCCACACATTGCTAGCAACATATATCAGGTGAGAAGTGGCTTATGCACATATGCAACTATTTGATCATTTCGTGTAACCGCATCCAAATTTATCAGGTATAAATTATTTTCAAAATACAATGCCTTGATCTACCTCAGCCCCTCAAGAGACAGAAATTCTGTGTTTGAAATGCAAGAGGGACGCTCATTAGATTGCATACAGCACAGCATGTACTTCAAATCAAACAGCAAAGTCTACGTATGATACTTATTTCATATTCTCATGTACCTGACAAAGGCATGACCCAGACAGCTGCAGAAGTCTTCCAGGGCAGCTGCTTTCTGACCATTCATATTTGAATGCAAGCCTGGAAGGAAAATAACCCCTGGATTTCTGCCTTTCAGCCTATGGTAGGCTAGATTTGGTCGATCTGGCCGACTAAGAAAGCTGACTGACTTCCACCTGCAAACTAAAAAAAGAAGCTATTAAGTACCACCATCAAGTCAGCTCCAGCAGAAGTAATAACATTTTATAAAATGAGATTTCAGTAAATATATGTACATTATGCGAAATTAAGATACTTAGGCTCAGGAGAAAAGAAAAATAAGTGTCTCCTATAGTCTTCAATACTATAATGTAACAATTTGAAGGTGCTCAATCACATAAGGAGTCCACTCATACACTGTCTCCCCTGACTCAGAACTATTTCATCTGAACAGCACTCTTTTCCTTAGACACGAAACACAAAAAGTTAAAAAGTAAAGCTGTGTTTTCTGCAAATACAGAAAAAAGGTATTCAACACAGCTCATAAGGAGGAAGTGTTGACTGTTGTACACCTACAAATTTCTCCTAAGGTGGCAAAGATCTCCCATCACATGGTCCTGTGCATTCTTCCTGGAGAGGATAAATGATCCCAGCACTCAAATGGCTCTGTCTTCGTCCACAATAAGATACTATTTTGAGAAGCTAAATATTTTACAGATATTTTGCATTTTAAAAAAGTTTAGTTCAGCTTGTTTCGAAGTAACCTGCAATGTACTGTCAGACCAGAGCAGTTTTCCCCTCAGTAAACTGAAAACTATTTTGTTAAGGTTGAATACAACAAGCCAGATATATTTGGAAAGGAAACACTAACTTTGTGGGCTGTTATTCACATTAACAACCATCCACAAACTGAGCCCGTTTCAAACAAGGAAGAAACACTGATAAAGGATATGCTATCAAATGAAAACTATGCTGAATTTCAACAGCTGCTACTGCATTTAATCTGAACGTAGCAGTCAGCTCTGCCTCTCCTGTGGGTGAAGATAAGTGGCTTGCAGAGAGGTGTTATAAGGAATTAATCTATTATCCCTCTCAGCAAGATAACGTGTTAAACTGAAAGCGTGGGCAGGACTTCTGATAAGACTCTGACACTCTTAATCTTCAGATTAGAGGAAGACTGGCTGCTGAGTACCATTAATCAGCAAGGGAGCACAAAAACTGTACAACCCCAAATAACACATCAGGACACCTTAGTGGTATAACCACTGGTCAACATACTGCAGGCAGTTGCAGAGGGCAATGAGGTCTCCCCTGAGCCTCCTCCAGAGAAGTGCCACCTCACAAGCACACCCGCCCGCTGCCCGCTCCCCATTCCGTGCCCAGACAGCCCTAACTCTCCCGAGCTGGGGGCATCCCCGGGACCCCTCCTTACCCGGGAGCCCCAGGGCCGCCCTCAGCAGCGGCAGCCCCAGCAGCGGGACCGCGCCGCGGCCACCACTCCGCCTCAGCCACAGCGCCGCCGCCATGGCCGCCTACCCGCGCGTGCGTCTCCCGGGCAGCCAATGGCGGCCGCGTGAGGAGGAGGAGTCCGGCACCATAGCGGGCGTTGCGTTGCCCTCAAACGTAGCGTACAGCCGGGACCTGCCTCCAGACGCCATCTCTACAACAAACCTTTCCTTTGCACGTAACGCGCTTGGTCGTGTAGAAGGGGGTGTGATTGAAACGGCTTCCAGAACATCACTGATTGTGTTGGATTGTGTTCCTCTGGATTTCGCTTGCTGAGCAGCAGGGTGAAGACTCGTGGTATAAATGTCTGCAAGTGCAAACTTCGGGCAAATGCAAACAATTGAAAGTGAACTATTCGCGGAGACTTCTGCTTCTGATTCCTCTGAGTCCTCGGTTTGCCCTTCTCCTGATCCTCCAGCACAGGATCAAGGGAGATCTGGTGATGTTGCCATAACTTTGGTAATGGACAAAACGCATTCAGAAACATCTAGAGATGAAAACAAAACCAAATGCTCATCTCACACTTCTTCTGAAGAAAGCACTGGCAAAGCCAGCATTTTCTCTGCCCTCAGCTTTCCACAGAGACTCAGTGTTGGCTGAAAGTGGCCAGCTTGAGAGCACTTGGTGGGGTCATGGTGGAAAATGTTGTAATCAAAGAACTTTGCTAACAGAAGAGATGAAGAGATAGGAAAATGGTCTGACCTTGGCTGCTTTTTTGGCCGTTGGCAGCTTTTTAGAGGTAGCATTGCTGAGTTAAAGAAATGTGAACAAAGTATATTTGGGTTACATCTGACTTTGCACGGAATGGAAAGATAAGTAATAAAGATAGGATGAGTGTCTTTATTTCAGTATATTTGCAACACATCTTGTTCTGGTCAGCCTAAGCTGTGGGATTAAACTGAGCGATAGAGCTTTTTAGTGCTCATGGTTGTCTTCAGCAATTGAACGTCTTAGCTCCTCTATCTTGCTGTCTTTCACTCCTGACCTGATAACAACTAACTCTTCTCCTCTGCATTTTGCAGTTACTTTTCTTTTACACGCTTCTCAAGAGAGATCACCCAGAACTGCTTAAATTTTGCAAGAAAAGAGTTGCCCGGAAGAGATGTGGCTGCTCCTTCCCTGCAGGAAGGCCCGAATGAGAGCCACCCGAGGAGCAGCAGAGGTGCCCGGACCATGCAGGGAGTGAGTGCCTGGCCAGGGAGGAGCCTACTGGCAGTGGATCCAGAAGCCAGCGCACAGACAGTGGCACTTATGGGGTCCCTGCCACTTGAACACCCCAAGAAAGCCACCACTCAGGCCCAGGGCAGTGCTGCTCCAACCCTGCCAGACATTGTTGCAGCAGCAGGGAGCAAATGATGCCACCCTCTAGCCCGCTCCCTCCTGCCACCAAGCAGCAGCCAGACCTTGGATGTCACTTCTGCTCCTCCACCTCACAACGCTCTGCCCTTCACGGCACACAGTTTTACACATGGCCCACCACGGCAAGAGCTTCCCTGACACCCAGAAGCACTGGAGCTGCAGGGTCCTCGGGCCACCCTGTTGTAGTACCACAGCTCATCCTTTGTAACAGCCATGATGGCAGCAGCCATCCTGACACCACCCAACTGGCGGCCCCAGGCAGCCCTGCACTGCCCATCACACAGCTGCAGCTCTCACAGTGCAGGTTCATCAGTTGGTAGTTCATAGACTGATAGCTCTGGAAATAAGATGTTTGAGTAATGAATGTTTTCGATTGCTGTGTGCTTTTAGACATTAATTAATTCATTCATTCATTTAATGGCGAAATCTCAGACTGAAATTGTATGTTGTCTCTCAAAAGGAAGTAGTAACAATGGTTCTAACATCAGTGTAATGGTTTTCTGTTTCAGTCAAGCTCTAGATAATTAGCCATAGAGAGTAAAAGACTGGGTCATGTTCTATGTCTGTGAAACACGCTCTGTAATTAAACAAGTGAAGCAGAAAGAGCCTCTTTGGTACGGAGGATGGTGGCTGACATAAAAACACGGGGCCCTGGCAGGAGGATTATACCACACTCCCACAGACTTGCCATAGCAAACACCACGTGCTTACCATGGTGGAAGCAGCCACCGGATGGCTGAAAATGTCTCCTGCAGTCCGTGCACCCACCCCAAATCCTATCCTGGGCCTTGAAAAGCAAATCTTGTGGGACATGGCATCCTGGAAAGGATTGAGTCAGACGACAGGACTCTGAAATAACTTCTAGACACTCTAAGGCAAGGAGCATGGCACGGGGTGGGCGCAGCACAGGGGCTGTCATGCACCGGCCTCTGGAAAGTCGAGCAATACAACAGACTGTGAGGGACTGCACCGAGAGCAGTGGGCCCTGGGACAGTCAAACATGCGGACACACATCCAGCAAATGCCACCTGGTCCGTCACCACGTGGAGATCTCCAGCCAAGCTGGCCCTGCCCAATCAAACCCCATACGTACTGTGGAAGGGCAGAGAGTGCTGAGGTGCATGTGAGGGACGTGCTGGGCCAGACAGTCTGGGTATTCCTGCCTTGGGCAGAGGCAAGCCCCTCCCTGGGACTGCTTCTGATCAAGGACCTGAGTGCATGAGGTGGGTAATGCTGAAGGATGGGGATGCCTGCTGTGTAGCTCAGGGTGCTCCGATGCTGGGTGACAACAGCTCATATTTTAAACTGCATGGTGTCAATTGCTATGTAATGGTGCATGTCATCATCACTATGGTTATTATATGCCTTATCAACAGTATTATGGTAAGAACAACTCAGATTAAAGAATAACGAATTCTGATGGAATCAGAACTATGTCCAGCATGCAGTAATCCAACAGCATGCATCATAACACACATATGGTCTCCTGCCATAACACACTCTTACAGCAGATGGAGCCCTAAGTCATGGACTGATGAACCCCACAAGCACTAATACAGGGATGGCCTATGGTCCACAAGAATGATAGGTGTATCTACACACCAAAAATCCAGATAGCTATGATGGCAATTAGTTGGAATGTATGGGAAACTGTGGGATCTGAGAGTGATGTAAATGGTATGGAATAAAGGGTGGATACTATCTCAGTTTCAGCTGAGACAGCTTAGTTTCAGCCCCTTCTCATAGGTCTTCCCTTCTAGACCCTTCATTTGTAAATTCATTTGAGAATTTATTTTCCATAACTCTTTCATGGGTAAACACATGGAATGGTTAAATCTGTATTGAGAAACACAATATTGTTTGCACAAGTGTATAAAATATTATTTAAAAAACAGATCAGGAATCAAGTGTACATTTAAAACAAGTGCATTTTTAAAAACGTTTATTGAAATGCCTTCATTGCATCATGCAGGATACAAAAATCATGATTAGAAAACCTTTATAACTATACTAAGAAGTAAAATCAAGATACGTCAGGGAAAAATAATAATTACATATACCAAAGCAATTCATTCTGATAGTGTTTTTAAATCGTTGGATTACAAGCTGTGATCTGCACAGATGATAACAGCTATCCTGTGATAACTGTCCCTTCTTTCATGATTCAAGTCAAAACTGACAAATGTCATGCTAGAGCAATCATATCACCTGTGTATACCACACAAAGAAGAATGCATCCCCTCTTAACAGATACAGGGTTAAAAGAGTACAACAAAAATATTCTGCCAGCAAACTTGTTTTGCTTTCAGTTTTTCATTTGCTTCATCAAAAGCCATTAGCTTTTCATCATGAAAAATGCCTAATGTGCTTTCTTTTATTACACAAACAAATTACATAGCACAAGTTTTGACTACTGAAATAGAACCTCATTAAAGTCAAAGAAACTCTCCAGAAGTTCAATTCACCTAAGCTTTGCAATATTACTCAAGGATTTGGGATTTGTAAGTGATTTTTAAATAGGAGACCACGGTACCCTCCCTACTTTTGTTGTTTTAGGAGTCTCAATCTCCCTGACACTTAAAATTTTCACTCTTTTTATCCATACACTGCTCAGTGTAAACTCTTAGAGCTTGCCTTTCTATTACGATTCTGAGAGCATTACTCTGAATAGATATGCTTTAAAAAAAGTCTCCTTGGCTAAAAAACATTGCTTCAAAGAATTTAGATAGGCAGTTACTTCAATACTTGCTTCACAGAGACCAACATTTGAGGTTTCACCAAAGTGTTCATTTGGCACAGAGAAAGATCAGAACCACACCAGGTGGGACCGGCCTACGTAAAATCGCTGCGGGGTCCACAATCAGCTCAATCGACTCAGCATGGAAGACTACAGAAGTCTTCCTGATGACAAAAGTTAATCCATGCTTCCATTTCATATCCTTGTGGATAAAACTGTCTTTATAAAGCTGTCCTTTTTGTTGTTGAGCTTCATGGATACAGGCTCTAAACATACAGTCGGTATCACTGTGTGATTTAACACAGTTTTGTAAAAATTTAATTGCTTTAAAAGTCATGAAGAGTTTTGGCACTGTCCCCTTACAGAAAGTTAAATACAACTAACAATCTGAAATATTACAATAAGGGAGTCATATAACTCTTTGGCTCTGTTGTAATAGTTAACTAAACTACTAAGGCAAGAACTGTGTGTACCTTAGGGCAGCTTTTTAATTTGTATTTTTATAAAATACTTGACTAGAAGTTTTTAAAAGTCGCCTAATCATCTATAAATGTCAAATGCTGCGTATCAAAATATATGCTATTACAGCTTTTTGTTCCATTACTAGAATTCTTGCATACCGATGAGAACACACATTCATAAACTGTTGATGAAGAGGTTCTCTGTTCAAGAGAATTTGTACAAAATGATTGGACCAAGATGTGGTCGTGTAAGTGGCCTGGTTATTCATTTTGGAGCGCTATGACTTTCTCAACAGCTTTAGCTCTTTTGTCTCTACAAAGATCAACTAAAAGAAGTAACAAGTCCCCCTTTTCAATGCATTTAGAAAACCCTTCCTTTCTGAGGCTTTGGCTGCACATCATAAGGAGGATATTTCAGAGTATTCACAGGTATTTCATGTGGCTTTCCCGATTTCACTACATATGGCTAACTTCATACGTTACGTTATTGCAGTATGCCCTATTGCCCCATTGTGTTACAACATGAAGTGTGTGTAGCCTTCTGCACCTGTAACAATAACATCCATCCATATCCTCATGGCTTCTGGTGTAGGAGCGACCATATAGTATATTCGGTCATGTGTCTTAACACTGAAAGTGAGTAGAGGGTTGGGGCTCTAAAAGAAAACAAAAAGAAGCAGAAAGAAGGATATCAAAAGAATGAAAACACAAAGCTATTTATTGGCAACAGAAATGAAGTTGCTTACAGGAAGGTTTAGGGCAGGTTTAAGGGGAGAGACAAAAGGCACTGCATCCTACATTGCAGCACTAGGAACAGAGATGAGTTTAAAGTATATGCATCCAGTATAAATGCTTTAATGACATATTTCCATTAGAATATCATCCATGCTTATCACTGTTTTGGCCTCATCTTCCTTTGCTCTCACCTTGTTTTATTTTTTGTTTGTTCACTGCTGCTTTTATAATGTCAACTCCCTTTGATTTTACTGCAGCTACCATAAAGCACTGCCATACGACTGACACTCAGTTAAAATAACAACGCTTACCTTATATGCATTCTTTAGATGATCATAATAGACTTCTTCAATAGCTTGAAAATAAATTACACCTTTTAATTTAGTTTCATGTTTGTCTGAAATGGAAAAGAGAGAACAACTTTTGAAAACTGAAACGAATGGTACTTCAAGAGGCAAAACATTATTCTGCCTTTTCACATACATTCCGATCAGTAACTGGATTAACACTTCTGCCTTTGAAATCCCCCAGAAATCTTCAGTCTCTCAAAAGATGCATTTCCTACTTGCTCTTCTCTTCTGCCTGGTTTCTGAGGAAATAAGGCTTTTGCAGTTTCCTTGTCTATTTTCAAGGCAAGTCCCTCACCAAACCTTTCAGCCAGTAATTGCCAACAGAGGGAGAGCTGGGATGCATCCATCTTCCATGAAAAGCAGACAGACTTCAGATACTGCTGAAGATTACAACACAGCTAGCAGGCTGTGGATAGCTCCTTCCTGGAAGCATTCAGGGCCAGGCTGGATGGGGCTTTGAGCAACCTGCTCTAGTGGGTGCTTTCCCTGTTTATAGCAGGGGGTTGGAACTAGGTGATCTTAAAGGATCCTTCAAACCCAAACCATTCTATGATCTCAAGTGTCTTCTGTTTTACTGCAACACTAAGTATTCCCACAGGGGTTAAGGAGAATCAGAACTGCATTTGATACTGAAGGGCAAAGTTCCTCCCACGCCCACTATTCTTGCATATAGGGACTGTAATGCCTTGTGATGCCATGTTGGTATCACCTTAGCACTGACCAATCAAACAGAACATCTTAATCAGTCACAGGAGAGATTCTGCTGTGGTTTTGAATGCTCATGACCTCAGCCTACATCCTATCAGTAGCTGCCATCAGTTTCCAAAGCTTTAGATGACAGCAAAAAGAAATCCCAGAGACAAAATGACGCTATGCTGGGAATCTCCCTGACAGCCCCCAAGAGGCCAGTGAAATATTGAGGTATAGGACTGTGACATTATAATGTATGCTATGAAAAGCTAAATACAATACTATACAGCAAAATATACCATTTATGCAGCATAAGCAACTGCACTAGATTTTCAGATTCTACAACAAGTTCTTGGTTTAGTAGTCTTGCAGAAGCAAAACAACATACCAGTACTTAGAATTCAGTTACTCTGAATTCACAGCACCAAAATTTAGAAGTCTACTGTATAATTAAGATCTGGGCAGATCCTCACTCATATAAGAAGCTAGTAAAGAATTCTCATTTTTATTACATCATGAAACTGTTTGCTGGGCTGGAGTCCTTGAGACTCAGGAGAATTTTTCTTTGGTAGTTGAAACTGCATTACAGCAGCTGTACTGCACTCAAAACCAAAACTGTTAACTATTTAAGAAAAAAAACAAAACAAAAACAGTACCAAATGGGGACACTACTGAATGTTACAGGCCTTGCTCACAAATAAACCAGATATTAAGAACAAAATAAAACAGAATGTTTGCTCGTCACATTCCTCCAAGTATTACTGCAAATTTACAAGGAATAGTTGTTGGATATGTAATTAATTCCAACAATGTATTTTTAAGATGATGAGCCTGCAAAGCTCTGTGATCAATTTCAAGTTCCTCATGACTTGCTGGAAAGCAGTAGTGTCATAAAAAGAAATAGAATCACTTCGTTTTTTTTTTTTGGTACCAGATGTTTTCCTGTGATGCTTAGAAATTACTGTCATTAGGGGAAGTATGTAACATTTAAAAATAAGTTATGTGGAGCCATTAAACTGTGTACTAGGAATCTAGTGATCTTTTTTCCCCTCTTCTTCCTATTCACATCTTCCTCTGACTGTCAGGCACTGTGTTTGGCCATTACGATTAAGCTCTATAGGAAAGCAATTGCACCAGCCCCAAGTGTGTAAGTAAAATACTCAATAAGATGGAATTACAAGTTTTACTTGGGACTCCCTGCATGTTCAGAACACAGCTGAGTTGAGAGGAAAATAGAAAGACAGATATAACCCAACACCGATCCTGCAACCTACCTGCATAATATGTAAAAGTTCTCTTGTTTCTGTCAAAAACAAACCATCGTTTTTTCCAGGTTTTAATTTTCCCTCCCATCTTAATCAGAAAGCCTCGGCAGGTCTTCTCTGTGAGGGAGACGTGGTAACATGTCTCTATGTTGTGACCAGCTGTTTCAATATGACTTCGTAGATCAAAGTCTTCCTTTCTAATGGGCAAATAGCGAGTCAATGGGCGAGCCTGCAACAAAGAAAAGAAAACCTTACTAATTTTAACTGAAGTCTTCACTTCTCTTTCACCCCTTCTGCTACAAGGACATAACTGTCAACTGCCCATACATTCATACAGTGAAGATAACAAAAATAAACAAGTTTTGCGGCAGCCTGCTTTCTTTAAATGAAAGATCCTTAAAAAATTACGTGTGCACCTTTATTGAAGTGAAATTAAGAGCATGGAAATTTCTTGAAATCATCAGTTGATAAGCTGGTAAAACAGGCTGGTTTAGAACTAAAAAATGAACTAAATGTGAAAGGAGTGTTTCTGCTTTAGATGAAGTGTGAGAGCTTCACTGGCACGAGGTTAAGCAAACCCATTACCTGTCAGCTAGATACAGCTAACTCATCTAAGTGTTACAGTATCTTCCTGTAAAATATAAATAATAAGAACATATGAATATAGAAAAATTAGGAAGAAAGAATGAACTGTAACCTACAGTTAGTTTTACAAATACTCCGTACACAAAACAGAACTGCTTATGAACTAATTAAACATAGCATCTGGTTTGCAGTGAGCAATACAGTACAGAGAGCCAAAGCGTATATCCCTCTGCAAGAGACAGCAAAGTAGCACAGGAAATAGTGCCTCATTCTTGGTTGCAGTTCAGGACAATGTCTACGTTAGGACAGATAGCATAAGCTGGGAGAACAAGTAAAAGTGATCTGGGCCCTCTGCCAGCTAAAGGGGGCGTGCCTGTTCTCTGTACCTAGAGGGTCTAAGCACAGAAATTCATTTTAAATGCAGAAGACCACTAATCTCCAAAGGCTCATGCTGCAGTCAGCAGACAAGGGTTACAACATAGGGCTATTCAGAACAGAAGCCTAGGTTAGGTGCCCTGAATGACCAATGGAAGAGATTTCCCTCTCTCACTCTACAATGACTTCAGAGAACATGGATAACCTAATCTGCCCCTGCTCCATGCCTAAAGTTAGCATTTTAAATACCACTGTGAGTCACAAATCTAAGGGACTTTCTCTCACTGCATTCTCAAGAAATCTCTCTGTGCAATGGGAGCTGTGTTGCCTGCAAGAACTCTTAACACCCTTCTAAAATTATGCAGTCCTGTATGATACAAGCTGGAACTAGCCTTGGCAAGTGTAAAGATGGACTTCCTTCCCCTAGTTGACATTTCTAAGTGTCTGGAAGTACAGGAGGAAAAAAGTCTGGAAATTGGGTCTCACTGTATAAAAGAAAGAAAAAGACAAAGAAAATGGTCACTCATTCTGACACATAGGTTTGTCTTTCTGCCAATCCAGTCTTCAGTCTCACTGCTAAGTCTCCCAATTAGCAGTAACCAATCAGGCATCTTGTTACAACACATGCACACTCTGACTTCAGATATGGATATAAGCATGACACCGTTGATTATGTCATACTTATCATTAAAATTTCAGAGCTATAAAGAAGAAATTATACACAACATTTAACACTCTTTTATTATATTTTATTATGAAAGCAAAGGAATAAACTGTTTTTGGTTAAGAATATTTAAAGTTCCTCTTTAAAAAAAGAAAAAACAGAATAGTAATTAATAAAACAAAGATTTAGCAAAAGCAGCACAGATGAAAGCAGAAATGTATCCAAATATGAGACACTGTCTTGCTATACTAACAACAAAATGACTGCCTATTCTATTTGCTGTATTGTGCAGATCCCCTTTCTCTTTTTTTTCCAGTCAAATATTTGGGAAGCAACAATTCTTTAGATGTAAGATGCTGAATAGAGCTAAGCTCATATTTAAATAAATACCCAGACATCTGAGACTCCAATAGCTCAAGCACAGTTCTAGTGACACAGATGCACCTCAGAAATACTGAATCCACTTTTAACTGGAAGAAATTCTGTTTAACATTTGCAGAAATAGGCTCACTTCCTCAATATATTAGGAATCTTGCACCAGAAAAATTTCATGTCAATGTATCTCACCTGTGCTCTTTGTTTCTCTCGTATCTTCACTTCCTTTTCAATCAGTTTTTGCCTCTGGCTAGTTTCTTCTTCCAGTCTTTTTTCCAGTTGCTCTCTCCGGCGTTTCTCTTCTTCCAGAGCTCGCTTTTTAGCTTCCATCTCCCGTTCCTAAATAACAGAGCACATGCAGGACCATTATATGTGAAACTACACTTCATGTGTCATTTCTAGCTAGGATTAAACTACTTTTTGCCTCTTTGGTCGGCAGGAATATGTAGCCATCAAAGTGGACTAAGAACTGGAATCAGAAATGCAAATATCGCCGCTCTAGAAATGATGGTTTTTCATAAGCAACTCTCCTAGCAGCTATAGGAGCAATGCTTCTGCTGGGATTTTGCCCTGAACTCACAGAATCACAGAATTGCAGGGGTTGGAAAAGACCTCTAGAGATCTTCTAGTCCAGCCCCCCATCTAAAGCAGTTACCTACAGTAGGTCATACAGGCAGGCATCTAGATAAGTCTTGAATATCTCCATAGAAAGAGACTCTACAACCTCCCAGCTTTACATCATCAGCAAACTTGGTGAAGGTAGACTCTTATCTCCTCATTTAGATCACCAATGAAGATGCTGAACAAGACAAAACCCAGCACCGAATTCTGGGGAACACTGTTAGCTACAGGCCTTCTATTAGACTCTGTGTCACTGATCACAGCTCTCTGATCTCACCCACTGAAAGCAGTTAATGCTCAAAGATGTAGCATGAGAACAAAACCAGACCAAACTAAAGAAGGAGAAGCAATTCTTTTAACTTTTGATTAGAGATTAACTACTTAGGGTCTAATCTTTAGGAGAGTATTATTAACGAACATGCCCATTCCCATTTTTACTCATAAAATTAAATTTTACCCTGGACTCAAGAAGCCTAGTCTTTTCAGCATGTGCTTGTTTCAGAAGTCTCTCCATCTCTTCTATTCGTGCAACATTTGATGTGCTAGCGCTGTATGGAACAAAAAACAACAACACATTATAACAGTTATTTAAAAGAATAGTTGATATTTATAACCTTATCTTACTGTTCAGCATTAGACAGTTTAAGAATTGAGTTGATTACGTTCTTATCCAATTCAGTGCAGTAGCCACTAACAAAAAGGACTTATAAAGTGTATGATACACTGTGAAAGTATACACTCGCCAAACAGAGTTGTGAAAAATAAAAACTCAAGTACTTAAAAATGCATCCTGACAGTCTACAGTGATCTCCACCATCTCCTGTCAGATAACAGAATATGGATGGATGCAGTTAGCATGCTCTAACAGAACACATTACTGATTCTCAGAAGTTGAGTCAGTAGCCATCTAAATATACTATTTAGAACTTCCTGGCTGAGGACTGTCCGTTTTATCTCACTAAGCTCATCATCAGCAAATACTTGATACAGATAAGGAGGACTAGTAAGTATCTCTAAAAGCTATTCAGTGACAGAGCAGTGTCAGATAGTGTCTGTAGTTAAAATAACTAGCAAGCCAAGGAAAAAAAGGTGATCCCAAAGAGTGCTAGATCCTGGCCCACCACAACATCGCTATCACCTTTGCCATTTTGGCTCTATTTTGCAATAAAAGGGCACTCAGATGACACTTGCAGCTTGCTATCAAAGGTGGTGTCATTTCCACATCCTGGACACAAAAGCTCTGCGGTGCTAAGTATCTTATTTCAGAGCAAAGGGACTGTAATCTGTAGATGATAAACAGATTTACAGTGTACCCTATAGTCAATGCAGAATCACCACACAGGTTCAGTACACAGATTTCTAGCCTCTTTTGATGGGATTTTTCTCATTAAATCTCATTTCACAGATTTACCATACCCACTGCTGTAGAATGTTCCAGCTTAATTCAATGACTAATTGTTCCTTTAAGCACACTTATAAATGCCTTAAAATGTCACAGATACATGATGTGGTGAATATTTTTTTATGCCCTTTGATTCACAGTCATGTTTTTCTTTTAGTATAGGCACCCTAGTCTTTCAGGATTTGACAACTCTTTTGTAATTACTAAAGCAGACAAATCCATTACAAAAGAGTGATATTCTATTTCATACGATCTGTCAGAATTTTAAACCGTTGAGTAAACTTCCATGTGGCTCAGTAGATACTCATTCCATGATATAGAGGTTGTTTTGTACGCTTTGAAAAAGTGCTTCCATCTCACTCTTAGTTTCCATAACAAGATATGTATTTAGGAGTGGAAGTATTCACTTAAGACACTCTGCTAACATTCTACTGATTGAAACCTTCTGCCAAAATGCATTCTTTTTCTTGCAAGGGGCACTGTCTTGTGCCTATAGGAGGCCAAAAAGCAATACTATACATCAAATTTTGGCACTTCATCTCAGTTTAGCAACTGTGGCATTTTTTATGGCATGCTCTCTGTTTTATTTTTCATTTTATGCTGTTCAGGAAAAAGCAGTTTATGTTAAATATTAGCTGTGTTGCCATGGCCGAAGTCAACAGACAATACAAGGAAACTGAATGGGTTCAAATGTTTAAGGCACAGAGAAACTTGACCCAAGGTTGTTCTGAAAATGCTAACTGATCACTCAAGCAGTGGGTGCCAAGTGGCATTTTTATTTCTTCTATTCAGTAGCACACACACCAGCTATGAAGGACTGAGGTAGAATGGGAACAGTCCAAACATGCGTAGGCCACAAAAGCAAAAGGGCCATAAATAAAAATTAATGTTAATGAATTTTAATGAGCAACCTCGAATTTAATTGAAGTAGTTTTCCCCATATAAAAATGGGAAGATACTTCAGCTTAGTTAAATTACTTCATTTTTAATGTACTTATCACTGCAGAGATAATTCCCAGCCTGTGTGCAGCTATCAGAAACTATCTACATATCTATTTGAAACAAAAATCTTCAGAACCCAAGTCCTAATATTCTTACTTAAACAAATTAGCAAACAAGCAAAACCTCAGCCAGCAGAATGAATGGCATTATGGGTATTTAAACACTGCAGCGATAAAGACTACAAGAGGAAACATGTGGGTTGATCCCACATTACAGGAAACAGATGCTGAACAGAACAACATGCTAGCCCAAAAAGCTGTCCTACTGTTCACCAGAGATTCTGAATCCTGTGAGGATGTTGTATTTTAATTATCAGCCTCCACTGATGCTTGTGAACCTCCTGGGGCAGAGCCATGTGCAGAAATGAAAGCATCATCATTAAAACCAGACTATGAGAAGAAAACTGTTGGCACACAATTTTCAGGCTCAGTTGGTTTTGTTGTTTTGCTTTCTGTTTGTTTTTTAAATACAAGTCCATAATGTTCCTTCCATCTGTAGCATCTGAGCTGACAGTCTTTGAGGATAAGAAAAGCAGTGGAGGGCTCTAAGCCTTTCAGTATCAGCTCTTTATTTCTTCTGACCCAGAAAAGAGAAAGGAAAGGGCAAAAAGGATTGCCAGAGGAATCCTAAGCATTTCAGCATAAGCATCCAGTAAGTTAGCACAATGGAGACACAGAATGAATGCTTCATCCCTGACAGATATCTTAAAAGAAATTTCCTCTCATGGGAAGCTCATGAACTACCCCACTCTGAAAGGAGTGTCAGTGATTTAATCACTGAAGCTCAGGACTGACACTGATTTTACCATGCCCTCAGCATTTACATGTTCTCTTGTTTAATTATAACTTTATTAATATTGTTATTTTTAATTTTTTTTAATCATAACTTTATGACCATCACACAACATCAGAAATGAAGATTATTTACCTGGAAATGTTATCTGGTGAGCACGCTGATATGCTTGTCTCCATACTGTCAGAACTGTCTAAGCTTAATGTATCAAAGGCGTGGTCCTTGTAGCTACGATCTGGGTAATGGAAGCTATTCAAATACACGTTTGATTCCGATGCTGTTCTGCTGTAGAATTCAGGAGATTTCTGCCTTTGGTTTTCACATATACGTTGATGATTATACCCTATAGAGTACACAGGAAGCATCTTCATTACATACAAATTCTGTGGCTTGAACATCGCGTATTAAAAGTGCAAGCATTTTGAATACCAGCTCAGACTTCACTGTTCTGTGATGAAGATACTATCATAACTGAAGTAAGACCCTTAAAAACACATTTTATCTAAGACAGACACAAACATACGTAGATTAGCATGGCTGACTTTTCAAGATCTATTACTGTATGGGTATTACAGAAGTGTAAAACAAATAGATTAGACAAAATCTTGAAAGTAGCTGAATTCAGAGCTCTAAAAGAATTATCACAGATTAAGCTTTTTAAAAAAAAAGACACACTCTTGATACTCAAAGGCTTTTTGAGTATTTGTTTGGTTACTTTTGTTGAATGTGTGTTACATTTTGTCTGCTTGGGGAACTTTGGCTTCTGGTAACTGTGCTTTGAACTTTTCTGTTTCATCTGAAATAAGGTAAGCTACCTGTTACTAGCATGGGGGTACTTTACTGCAATTTTGAAACTGCAGTATACACTAAGAGATTAACACAGATCTCTATAGCTCAATGGCTTAAAATAAAAACATAAATTAAGTTATGCAATACTTAAACTTTTTTGCTCTTTTATTTTTCTACAAAGTCATCCTTTCTAAAAACCCATCCTTCTTGACCGCAGATAACTTTTTTTTTCCACTGTCTCCTTTATAAACATTTCTTCCAAATTATTTTTAACAAATTTGTCCATTGTCCTTGATGAATAAAGCAGCAGCATTTATATAGACATGCAGAAAGGTTTCTGAGCTTGTCTGATGAAGAGCGGAGTACAAAGACAATTGTCTTAACTGCTCAAGTTATTTTACATATTTTAAGGTTTGATTTATATGATTACAAATACAACTTTACTGCCCATCTTTTCTTTGAACCCATGCAAGAATAGCACTTTATTGCAGTTTTGATACTAAGAGTTTATAATATTCTCTGCACAATCGTGACCCAAAATGCGAGCTCGTAGCTGAGCTGGAGACTAAGAATGACCATGGGACTAAAGGAAAACCTCCCATTCAGGCAAGAAAACAGAGATTTAATACACAAACATGGAAGAACTATGGACAAACATACAAATGCAGCAATGTTCACATATCAATTTTTACTGGACACCATCAAGATGTTGCTTTTAGGCAAACACGCTTGAAGTGGGAATGCACTCCTGCCTTATTCTCTACCTGCACAGAGACTGTGCAGTAACTGCCTGCTCCGTCTGACAGCAGGGAGGATTTCATTTCAGGGGGCGAAGAACAACTCTACCTTAGAAAAGTTATAATATTCTCCAAAGAGCGTCGGAAAAGCATGACTAAAGCTGTATAATCAAAGTGTATTATTAAGGAAATGGCGCCCTACGAGCATTCCCAAGGCAGATCAATTGTTTCCTCTCTCTTCCATTTCCCTCCGTGCAGTACGAAGACTTTTTGCAGACAATTTAGGCTGGTTTCCAAGGAACTAACAGAACTGTACTTGCCATTTGAGTAAACAGTAAATTTCAATAGAGGCTCAATTGCTCTGATTAGTAAAAAGAGACAAAAAAGGATACAAATACACTTCAGCATTTATAGATAACAGCATCACACAACAGCGATGTTACAGATCTACACGTGCAGTTTGCTTTCCTCCTATTATGGCAAAAGCTGTTGTTATTGCAGATACACAATTACCTTTCACACTTGAACCTTTGGAATGACTAATTGCTCCTGTGAAATGGTTTTCAATTATTCATGATGGAAAAAGAGAAAAAATAAATTACTGAAAGAAGCTGCATTCAAATGAATGTTTTTCTACCAAGCCTTCTGGAAATGCTAGACCACTTAGAAATGTTAGTTTCATAGCTTGTATTACACTGAAAAATAAGACTGTCTAAAAGATACAAAGCAACATACCAGTTTTACACTTTCCCTAAAGGAAAGCCAACTTTCTAGGAAGATAAAGAACCCATTTTTAAGTAAAACACTAGACAGTTATATTTATGCAATCATGCAAATGTAACTAAACACTGCAAGGCATGTCTCTATAAAGCTCAGGGGTTTGGCTGCAAAACAACATGCGTTCCCAGAAACGTGCAGAGTGCAGTGCTCTCAGTTGCTCCTAGTGCCCCAGGGAAGGGGCAGCTCATGGCTTGGGATAAGCTCTGTTCTGACCCCTAGATGCCTCTCAGTCTCATTTCCAGCCTCATTGACACATCACACATGCAAAATCAAGGTGTTAGAGAATTAACTGTTCAGATGTCTATTCACGGAACATGCAATTAAAAAAAATCAACTCCTTCTAAGAGCCACTAAAAGTTTCCCACAAGCCAACACTGAAAGTCTAAGCTAATACAGGAACTACAAAAATGTTTCCTGTTGCATAAGTTTGCATTCCTTGTAGTAAAATAATAAGCTTAACAGTGTTAACAGCCACGGTGTTCAGCAACACATTACAAATATCCATAAAGCCATATCATCAAAAAGAATCCTTAGTATTTGTCATATAATTCCAAAAATAACCCAAATATACTTCTACAAAAATATTATGGAGAGGTCAGAACTATAGGCAAAAGCTGTTATTAACAGCAGCACTGTCAAGCATATTAAAAAACAATACTTCATAAAATAAAGGTCCAGGACTAACATTGTATTTCCATTCTTTCTTCTTCTTTTTTTAAGCATAGACATTAACATGTCAAAAAATATATACTTTTTTTTGTATGAAAGCACGCCAAAGTAGGAAACTCAAGTATTCCTTGCCATTGTCACCTACAGATCTGCAAGGGATTTCAGATTTTCTGCTCTACTTGTTCGGCTATGGGCAAAGCAGCAAAAAATTAGGCCTGAGCCAAGCTGCAGCTCTGCAGATATTAGCATTACTCAGAAGTTTTGTTGTGAAAATCTGTTTGAGTTTAAAAAAAAAACCAAAAAACAAAAAAGATTTTCTGAACAACTATCATCATTTAACAACTATTTTAAAATTTTCCAGGATGTCAGAAGTCACTTGACAGTGCAGATGCAATCAGTACTTTTGCCAAATGGCAACAACAGTGGCAGCCAGGGAAAGGCATGCTTTCATACCTCTTCTAGCTTTTCCTGAGAAAAGAGTAGAAAGACAAAGAAAACTACTTTGAAATACTCATAGTTTGTCTTTAAATATAGACACTGCCCTCAGTCTACTGATTTTTTGTAAAGCCTAAGAAGCATATGAATAACTATTTTGCTGGTACCCAACATCTGTCTCAGCAGTGTCACTCCCAGCTCTGTGCCTAGTTTCCTATTTCAGCTTGCAGTCCCACCCATGGGACTGAACTGACCAAGAGGGCCCCATTCCCACTGTACTCACACAGTCTCCTGGTGCCCGAAACTCAGGGGAACTTTTTGGGCCCTTGTTTCTACCTGTTCAGTGACTGGTCTCTGGATTGCACCTAATAACTTTTTGTAACATATAATTTATTTTGTTTTTTGCCCTTAGTTTGCTGCTCCACAGAAGCCTTTTTACTCCTCCACAGGAGCTGGATTTATAAATAGAAAAAAATAACCTCACGAACAGCTGTTAAGAAACAAATTTTCCCATGAATGACTTATGTCAAAGATGCGTCCTCTTCAATATTGACTGTTCTTAACTCAGGGAATGATTACTGACAGTCACTATTTGTTGTTGGAGCAGGTCCAGAGGAGGACCACGAAGGTAACCAGAGAGCTGGAGCACCTCCTCTGTGAGGACAGGCTGAGAGAGCTAGGGCTCTTCAGCCTGAAGAAGAGCAGGCTCCAAGACGACCTCACAGCAGTCCTTCTGTACCCAAATGGGGCCTACAGGAGAGCTGGGGAGGGACTTCTTGTAAGGGCTGGTAGTGACAGGACAGCCTTTAAAGTGGAAGAGGGTGGATTTAGACTATATATTAGGAAGAAATCCTTTACTGTGAGGGTGGTGAGACACTGGAACAGGTTGCCCAGGGAGGTTGTGGTTGTGGTTGCTCTCTGGTAGCACTCAAGGCCAGGCTGTATGGGGCTTTGAGCAACATGGTCCAGAGGGAGGTGTCCCTGCCTATATAAGGGGTTGGAGCTAGATGATCTTAAAGGTTCCTTCCAACCCAAAACATGCTATGATTCTATTTATTTCAATGAAAATTAAATTAATAAATAAATTCCTGCTGAGTTTCCACAGGTTCCATTCTTCCACTTATTCACTGACATTACTTGCTCTGGCACAAAGAAAACAATGTTCAAACTTGCATGGTTCTTCATTTCCTAACTTTATTTTTAACTTTGACTTATTAATCACGAACTTTTACATTAACTTGTTGGATAGAAGTAAGAAAAACTGGAGAAATCCAGTCAGAAAGAATTCATACCATTATTAATTCGGTAGTTCTCCCATAACACCTATCCCGTAAGAGCTGAGCCACCACTTCCTCCAGGAAATGCTGAATACACTTTCTCCAGATTTTTACAAACACACTAAAATGCCCATACTTTAAGCTGATTCAACGCTTTCAAGACTTGAGAAATGTGATGAGCTGCTAACCAACACTTCCAGAGAGCATTAGCCTCTTTGCACAGTGGTTCCAAACACTGTTGAAAAGGCAATGAATGATTACTGGACTAGGTGACAAGTGACAGGACATGAGGAATTGGTCTCAGGTAGCTTCAGAGGAGATTTAGGATATTTGGAAGAATTTCTTCACAGACAGGGAATGGGCTGCCCAGGGAAGTGAAGGAACCCTTATATCTGGAGGTATTTAAGACAGGTATGTGGCACTGAGGGACATGGGTTAGTGATACTGAACTCAGTGGGCCAGGTGGATGATTAGACTTGGTGATCTTGAAGGTATTCTCTACTCTAGATGATTCCATGACTGTATTACAGCAACAACAGACTAGGTCATAGACTAAACCACGATCAACCCACCTTAGAGCTGGGTTCTGCTCTAACAGGATGTCTGTGAACCTGGAGAAAGAGCAGTGCAGAAACTTCTGTGATATGCTGCTCAGTCAAAGCAGGCTTCTACAACCCAGGACCACTGTGCTTTAAGGACTGGATAAGGCAGTTACACTCTTCAAGGTTCTCTGACACAAGAAAATTCAGGGAGCTCTGTTGTTGAGTGCAAAGGGAATAGAATCATAGAATGGCTTGAGTTGGAAGGGACCCCAAGGATCATCAAGTTCCAATCCCTCTGCCATAGGCAGGGCTGCCAGCTAAGTACTAGATCAGGGCCCTATGAAACATGGTCTTAAACTCCTCCAGGGACAGGACATCCAAACCCTCTCTGGTCAGCCTGTTTTAACACCTCACCACTCTCTCAGTAAAAAACTTCCCCCTGGCTAAGTCCTTGTATTCCTGTATTCTGTGTGTTTTGTTGGTCTCTCTTTCTGTGCAAATTAGAGTTCTAATAAAGCATTTGACAGCAGCTTCATTTCCCTCTTACGAAGCCCACATGTCAGAATAAGCTGTTAAGAACCAGCTTCTTTCCCAGTATGAATTCATCACCTAAGGCTCCTTTATAATTCAATATTTCCATTCAAACTGTTGAACCATTCAAAGAATAATGATCATCTTCCAGTTTGGAGAGCAGTACAGCACACAAATTGTTCCTGGTATATGACAAGTACTGTGGCAAGTGCCTTAACCAACATATCTCACTTTTTCCTGCCTCACATTTTCGTCAATGCATAATTCAGTTTTGGTTTGGGGGGACTTCTTTCTTTTTCAGTCTTAAGATAAAAAATCTGCCTATGCTCTCAGACTAATTTTTTAACTGCCTGTTGACAAAAATGGAACAGAAAAATATAATAACCATTTTAAAAACTTTAATTAAGTTTAACAGTTGTGTTTTAGGCCACACATCATCTTTTGCAGTCATTTTCCAGAAATAGTTCCAATATAACATACAATCTTTTGCCGTCAGAATTTAGTCAAGCAGTCCTTACTCATTTTCACACAGAATCACAGAATTCTAAGGGTTGGAAGCATTTTCTGAACAAGAGCATAATGATGAGTCTCAATGTACTTTCAGGCTATTCCACCCAGGCAAATGCATTATATCACAAAAGCTTTCCAAGCTGGGTATGAAGCCCCTTTCGGATTGCATCTGAAACACATCAAGCCACATTAGCCCCCACAGTAGGCTTGTGGAAGGCCTGTTGCACAAATAAAGCTCAAAAAGAACAAATCCCAACTGCAGTAGATCTATGAAGTGAAATGTAGTAAGTCACGATCCCTTCTTAGCAAGTTTGTTCCTTACAGGTATTTAGCTGACTTCAGTTGTGCTTTTCTACTCTTTTACCACCTGCTAGCTCTGACATCTATAAAAACAAGATGGATCCTGTCTCTGTCAATCTTAGTCAGCACTAGGTAAGGCTTTCTTACACTAATTTTTGAAATGATGAAGATACCAGAAAGAAAAGAAACTGACAGATGGAACTGAAGAGCAATTCATTTTGAAGAGGGGACAGTTACCAATAATGCATTTTGTTACAGCAAAAAATTAAGTGCATCACTTCAAGTAGACAAACAGCAGACAGTTTCATAGTTATGAGATCACGTCTCAAAGATTAAGTATACTTAAGACAATGTAATATTTTTAATAAATCATCCCCACATCAGTCAATAGCCAGTTAACCCAATGTGTATCCTTTTATTTTCTGCTGAGTATATTTGATGGTCACATTCTTCAAATCTGTATGCACCTATGCCATAATCTTAACATTTTGTCTAAATCTGAAAACGACATTGAGAGCTTATGTTTTTCAACAAGAAGCAATTTTTGATTTTACAGCCCCGCTGATTACAATAATATCAATTTCACATCTATTTTCTTAAAAAAAAAAAAAAAA
>VXAB01011200.1:167096-255807 GCA_013399175.1 Odontophorus gujanensis
AAAAAAAAAAAAAAAAAAAAAAAAGTAAATGCTGGCTTTAACAGAAACTAATCAAAGTCTTACCTTTGTGCATCCTTCTTGATTCTGACTCTTTGGTCATGGTTGCCAGGCAATGAGGAAGTACACTGCCACAGCTGTTGCTCTGTCCTAATGGTAAATGTCCCTGCAAGAAATTTATAAATATGTGCTGAAATTAAATAAAAACATTTGCCTATTATTATCTCTCTGTTGCTTCTGTTTGTTAATTTACCATGGCACAAATAAGGAGTATTTTCACTTTGCATACAATCTTCAAACAGCTAAAGGTTGAAAGGAAATCAGCCTGCTGTGTCTCTACAATCAATTTAAATTATCCTGCAAGTAAAGTTCTTGAAATACACTGATCATAAATATATGATGACTATTATTTCCAGATGTCAATATAAAGGCTGGAAGCATGGAATTCTCCCATGTTAACAAACTGTGATGTTTTTCAAAGCCAACATCAGACATGAACAACATCAGACATGAACTTGAGGGATTACACCATGCTACAGTGCTGTTCAACCTTACCTCTAACATAGTATTCTTTTTAGATAAAATTGGAAGGCTATTAATAGCATGCAACTACGTACTTTAGATGTAATGCTCCGTCCAAGAGTAGAACTATTGAAGTGTGGTGACACAGTTGGAGTTGTTTTCTTGCGAGGCAAAGTATCACTCATGTACATGCATTCCTTGTGCTGTTTCTTTCGCTCTTCCAGATTTCTGAAATGCTTCAAATGTAATTTGTTGAACAGTTTTGACACAAAGAATTGACCTACTTGTTCAGTTAAGCTCTATATGGAATACAGTGAAGGCAATAGTCTGAGATTTCACTGGAAAGAATGAAATACCTCCTGCTTCACAATGTTGCACAGGGTTTATATAAATATCACAATAAAAAAGCATGTTGATTAAGAAAATATACCAAATTCATGTGCAATTTTTTATAGACATGTCCCTGTACCTAATTTATTTTTACTATTTTTTTTTTTTTAATTCAAGTCCAGTGCACAAGTAGAATCTAATTAAAAGAGGGAAAGCATTTATTTACAAGTTATTCCAATGATCTGGTAGCTTTAAAACAATACAGCTTTTGAAAGGCATTGTTTAAATGTGTAACAATTAATTTTAGGATTTCAAATGAAGCCAGTGCTATGTTTATTGTTGCACGTTTTCCGACAACCACAATGGCTTCTAAACATTAATATTTGCCTCTGGATTATTCATATAAAGGAGAATTTTTAATCATTACTATTCTATAACTGATTGTATTTATTTTTTAAAGGAGCAGTACTTTTAAGTTTAACATTCAGAAAACATCATAAACTTATGATCTATCACTTCATTCTAAGAACTTTCCATGTAGATCAACTTCATGGCCACCATAACAATCACAAAAATATCCCAAGTTATCAGCTTTGAGTCAGTTACCTGTTGTTGCCTGCGGTGTTTCTTAGCTGGTAGAGGAGGAGGTGTATCAGATAAAGGAATAGGATCTACATGAGTAGCCATGACCTCAGGCCAATGGACTGATGGAAGTTGAGCAATAGAGCGAGGAGAAAGAGAGTGAGGAAACACAAATCCAGAACAGAGAGGTGATCTTAGCTTTATAGAAAAAAGAGAAATTACACACAGAGTTTTCTTTTTGGAATTGCTCAAAAGATACGGCACATACAAGCTGCAGTTTTAGCATTATGTTTGTGGATCATTTAGCAGGAAAGATTTGTTGCGTTGGAAGTCTTAAAGTATAGCTATCTTTCAGAAGCAGCACAGAAACACCAAATTTTTAACCAGGTGCTGCTTCCTTTACACACAAAGGTAGGTGTGTTTACAGTTATAAGACAAATTCATTCTATAAAAAGTGGATTTATTAAAAATTTGCTGTAATCATTACAAAGGCCAAAAGGGCACAAAGAATGAGAGACAGGAAGAGTAAACTATAGAAACAGACTAGACAGACTGTGGAATAGCTTAGGTAAGTAGAAGTTACCCATCTCTCCCAAATATCCAAGATATACTTCTTCTGTTACAGGAAGAAAAACATACAAGAGGAGCACCTAAGCTCCACTGAGTGAGTAATAACTGAATGTGTCCACAGACCATATCTCCACAGGTGCATTACGCTATACTGTTTGACAGGTAAAGACTGTCACTTATTGCTGCTTGGGTCATAATCATTTAGGTTTTTTGGCCTTTGAAGTCCACCTACAACATCAACTGGACCATTTCGCCAGTTTGAATATTATATTAAGCCATTATCTGATTTGGTACCTGGCAGATGAGAGTTTGCCTTAGGGTCAGTTACATGTTGAATTACAAAAAAAAAAAAAACAAGAAAAAAAAAGGCAGCAGTGAAAGAACAATGCAAACAAAGGGAAACGTCTCTCAAACAAACCTCTTTATTTTGTGGCTGGCTCGTCAGCACAGCCGTGGAAGGCTCAGTGGTACCTGCGTCAGCATCTGTGGGGGTCTGAGTGGAAGGGGATATATTCGTGGAATTGCCATACAGCTCACTAATTTCACTTACACTGATATAGCCCTAAAAGGAGGAATTCAGAAGTTAAAAGGAGCAAAAGCAAAAAGGCGTGCAAGAGTATTAATGTATCCAGTACGATGAATGTTAGTTTAGAGTGACACAGCCAAATATTTGTTACCATTGAAATATTTTATCATAAATAAAACAAAATGATCATCAGGCTCCTCAAATGTTGAATATTTGGATGCTGAAAATTGTTCTTCGTTTCATTCTAAACACGCTTGTGTGATCAAAAGGCAAATATACATTAAGTGAACAAATCCTTCAGTAAAATGTAAACACCCTTCATGTAGCCCTCTCCTGGGTCAGCAAATGCAGAGTTTTTTTTATTTGTTTTCTAACTGCTTGACCAGTTCAAGTGAACCAAAGGACTAACAGAACTGGGAGAACTTACATAAAGACATGCCATTGTTGCTCCATACATTACTCTGTCAAAACACCTTTCCTTGAGCTGTCTGCAAGTCACTTCTAACTTTTAGATGTTACCTGGAAACTGGTACTGCAGGTGTTGCCAGTGCTAACAGTCTTTTTGAATTGCCTCTCAAATAGCAATCACACAGGAGGTAACAGATTGAGAAAAGACACAGACATTGGAGCATGCTTCTGCCTCAGGAGAAGAGTCGTGCAGACAGATTTGAAATACAGTGGCAGAATGCAATTACTGCAGGTGTTCTAGTGTCAACTGAAGAAATCTTATCTAAAAAATACAGTATGGCTTCTAATCCATGGTGTACAGGATACCAGCTTGCAAAAAATGAAATGTCCTAATTCCTAATAATAAGAATGGTCAAGTGAAAGAACGTCGCTGATGAGTATCACAAAAAGCATAGAAGTATGCTTAAACCAAGATGGTAAGCTGCTTTTCAACTGAGGAGGTATCCAAGGCTCTTTACTTCTATGACTGTACCACCATGTTGACATGTCAGTACATCTGTATCCTTGGGCAACTGAATAAGAGAAGCCACAGATTGCTATAGTATTTCTTCTTAAAAATGCATACATTTAGCAATGATCACAGAAGGAAGGTTGGAAAAAAAGTAAGAGACCTCTTACCTACTGTATCAGTTACTTTCAAGCAGATATACAATTACAACTATCATATTGTAAACACAGCACTCTATTAATAGGAGTTAAATATCAATTCACCTACTACATGATCAACTGTTAAATGAGGAAACTGGCTACTACTGAAGTTTTCCTCTCAAAACATGTGGCCATGTTACAGTAAAAGAGAATCCAGTATGAATAAATACAAATCTTGCTTAACCATATTGTAGCAGCAGTATATTAATCACCAAGTCTGGCTAGTCTGTGAATGTAATATTATGTTCATTTTTACAGACAGTAAAAGCACTTTCATTGCTATATGAGAAAACATTCACTTCACACTCACAACACCAATGGGGATTCTCCATGGGGTTAAGTGAATAATAAAAAATAAAAAAAAAGAAGCAAACAAATGACTTGATGACGTGTTAGCTCAGGCCTTGTTACATAAGGTTACAGAAACGGATTCAAGTCAGGCTAGAGAACCAACTCATTTTGCCAATATTGAACCTTCAAACAGCATTGATTTTTACCTCACTTAAGTACAGGGATAAGTATCCTGTCTTATCTATGCAGCACTATTACTGTCCACTGCTACATACACAGGGAGGAAACTTCAGGATGGATAGAAGAGTTACAAACGCATTCTTTGTTGAGGAGGACATGGTAAATGTGAGACCACAGACTAAGTTCTCAACTGATGTATGAGCAACTGCATGTTGAAATTAACTCCTGTGTGCAGAGAATCTGTTAAACCTGTGTCCCATTTGGTGCTTTATTTTTAAAGATGCCAGAACAGTTCTAGAAATGTTCAGCTGAAGAGAGACAAAATATATCTGGCAAGGAAAGGCATTTATTATAGAAGAGAAAGCCTGTGGGGACACTGAGCATAAAACAGGTAATTTGCGCTGTCGCTTTTCTCATTTACCTTACAGTTAGTCCTAATTGATTTCACTGCAAGGAACAGAATCACACTGCTTAATTATCTATTTCAACAAGAAGTGTATCAGGTTCACTTAATGTAGTTGCATTTTGAAACATCTGTGATTAAACAAGTCATTACATGGATATGAAGATAAAATCAGACACAGCACCCACTTTCTAATGATAAATGAATGGAATCATCACAAAAGAACAAAAAGGAAGCCTGGAGTTGCCAGATGTCCTGGTGTGAGGTGAGATGTCCAAATCAGGGTGCAACCTAGGATACTAAGTCCAAGCATCAGGAACACAGCTTGCAGCGAGGAAGGATGCTTAACCCCACTGGTATATTCTGCAGCCCATCCTGCTTCACAAGGAGCTTTGAGGCCATTTAAGGAAAATCACATTCCCAGACTTAAAGACCCCAACTTCCCACAGCGACACCTGCATCATTATATGAGCAGTCTGCGTTCAGGAGACATTCAGCAAGTCCAGTCAGACCTCTCAATCAGAAGTTAATGAAGCAGTCATAGATACCTATCAGCATATTTTAAATGCTATTTCTTCCGCTTTCCCATTTATATCTCCATATTTATCTACAATTTTCAGATCCATTAAGTCAAGCCAAGAGGATAAACATGGGCACTTGAAGATAACACTGGACATCCTGAACAAGTTTTTGTAATGGGCTGTGGCTTACCTTACATTGAGCTTATTCACAGTTCTCGAGAGGCTTAATGTGGTATCCTCAAAGCTATGAAGTCTTGACAGGTGCAGTTAAGCTCTGAGACCCACCAAAACTAACTCAAATTTTCAGCAAAAATATTTGACACCTTGAACTATTCACCATGCTTAAATAAAAAGCTTAATAAATGCATTAAGACCATGATAGCTTGGAGTCTTCAGTTCAGTGTTTTTTAAAAAGATCAAAATATGCACTCATGCATTTTTGAAGAGCCTTAAAACAGAAATGAGTGTGGTGGGAAGAACTCTGACAAAATCTACACTGCAAAAATAAGGACTACAATGTATTGGTAATTGAACAGTTAGTTATTCCTGGACCCCGTTTTTCCCTTATGTCAATGCAGTTTAATTATTTATTCTGAGAAAATTAGATACTTCACACACACACAAGTTCATTTTTCCTGGGCAAGAGTTTCAAGTGAGACCAGTCAAATCTGGGAAAATGTCAGAGCAGTTATTTTCATTCTGCTATGCATCTGGATTTCCGTGAATAGCTTTATAAAGTAATTTCATCATCTCCAACAAAATTGTATGAACAGGACCTCAATAAGTACTTTTGCATGAAGAGTTATTAAAAGTTACTTGTGGTAAAGTAATTGGCAGTGAAACTATTTACCTCTTTTAGACTAGTGGGACTGACAGGAAATCCCTTTCCTCCAGAAAGCGTGGAATACTTCTTTTCCAGATTACAGAGATTCTCTTTTTCCTGTTAATAACAGAAATAAAGTTTGTACTAAATACCAACAGCAGTGTAATGAAAATAAACACGAGTCATTTTCTTAAATGCATAAAGAAACATGCTAAACACTTCAAAGCAGAGCTCCAACTTCATTTACAGCAAAACATGGAGGAATACAGCCAAAAACTATTAAAAAAATTATTGTAAAATCACTGTCAAACAAAAAGGTCTTCTTTCAGCATTCTGAAAATGTTGGCTCTTCTTAAAGAGCTAAATACCATTTCCCTTGTGGTCAAAACCAAACGACACATGAAGGGTTGACATCAGCTTCTCATTAATTTCCACAGGAGGCCTATAAAGATGGCAAAGAAGGCACTGCACTCGGGAGCAGCTGAGGTCCCTGGGTTTGCTCAGACAGAGCAGAGGAGCTGAGGAGAGGCCTCATGGCAGCTGCAAGAGGAGTGGAGGGGCAGTGCTGAGCTCTGTTCTGCCTGACAGCAACAGGGCCCAAGGGAATGGCACGGAGCTGGGCCAGGGGAAGGGCAGGGTGGGTTTCCTCATGTTCGGTGTTCTTTCATTATATGAAATGCTCTTTCACTATGCATTAAAAATATCTGAAAGACAATAAATACTTACCCTCTGCAGCATCATTATTAGATTATTTTTCTCTTTTACAAAATGATCTTGTTCTCTTTGAGCTTGTTGAACAATATGATTAGCTTGTTTTTTGAGTGCAGAAATCTTTTCCTATTAAGAAAAAAAATATATCAACTTTTATATGTTTCGTTTTCAAAGCACAAGGCAGCCAATTGCAAGGATAATATTCATAACACTTCACTCATTCATAGGAGTTAAGTAGTAAGAAAAGATGTTTTTATAACACAGCTCACTGCACTGAAGGAGATAATTAAACAAGATTTGGACAACAAAGATTACTTCTTCAAGAGACAAAAGAACAACAGCATAGATTCTTAGATAATATGGTGACTAAGATCTCCATACTGAACCTAAATGGTTTAGAAATGCAACTTCTGATCTCTGAAAAACTCATATTTAACTTGTCCAAATAGGATCTTTACATCTTTACAACTGATATTAAGAATAATTCTTAATTTGGTGCCCTACTACTATTAAATCATTTTAAATCCTATTACAGCATTTAATATCAATCATCAACAAAAATTAACTGCAGTTTTGTCCAAAGAAAATGAACTACCTTGCTTAATAATGAGAGAACAATACTTTGGTACTTTCTGTGAAAAATATAAGGGTTTCATTTTCTTATTTTCATGCAGATATGCTAAGAAGGTACTGAACATTATCAATTTATTTTCTTTCAGAGAAGTGCCTGACACAGTATGTGTTGCAACATCAGTGGGACATCAGCTTTCCTTGGCTGTGAAAGCTTTCTCAAAGAGAAAAATTTTGTATTATTTCTTGCAGCTACAACTTAACCATCTGCATTTCATCTCCTTAACATGCAGTAACCAAGAACAAATGGATTGAGTATTAGTGCTCTTACCTTTCTGCTGACAATGCTACGCTGATATTCAGCTACTTCACGCAGGAGCTGCTGTGTCAGGTTTTCTTTCTCTTCATCTAACCTGCTTTCATGTTCAAGCTGCTGAAATTCCAAGTCTTCAAAGTGTTTGCTTTCTATGTCCAATAGATCAGCATCCTTAAGCCAAAAAAAAAAGGAGAAAAAAAAACTAAACCCTTTCATTCATTGTTGAGTAAAGAGACTTACAAACAGGAAATATATCACAGAAACACTGTCTTAGAATGTATATCACACAACAGGCTCAGAAGCTTCAATGCTTTTAATTAACTACTGTCATAAGAGAACACATAGGGCTAATTGCTACTTTAATGAAGCTTTCTCCATTACTCCTAGTGTCCCCCTGCTGAAAACGAAATCTGTAACATAAAGGAGTTGTCTTTCAATGTTTACAGCAGGATAGAGCCTTTGCAGCACTGAGCATAACATGGCTAATCAGACCAGCACTCTGCTATAACTGAGCTGCCATGCAACCAAAGTGCAAATCAATTCAGTGAGGCTGCCACACGCCAAACTGGAATAGCATCTGCACATCAACCAAAAAAAACAACAAAACAGAACCTATCATCCCAGTTGATGAACTTGAGAATTACACACTGAACTAACTAATCATGACAATATACATTCAAATGAAGGAGCCTGGACAGCACTTAGAATTTCCTGAAATCTAGCCCAAGTTCTGATACTGTTTTTAGTAACTGACATACAAAGAAGAGCAAAAACAAAGTGGAGTTGTATCCCATGCACTCTGCCATCCCATGAGCAGTGCTGTTGAGCTATACTGGTTGTGACTGTGCACCACTGAATCGGGGCAGACAATGCAAATACACACAAATAAGAGCTGTCCTCATACACACAGACACTAGTCAGTACTATTTTGCTTCACAAATGGCATCAAACCAATGTTATGCCTTCCACTGGATGAATGCCAGATTACTTCAAGAGGCTGAACGCTGCAGATGAAACCCAAGAAATAAGAACACACCCACCTTCCATTTATGGAGGATGAGACAAAACTTTCAGTGTTTCTCAGCACAAGAACCGATTAGTAATCTTTATCATGAAATATCTGTGTATTCATAATGTGAATCCCTACTTCCAGATTTCTGAAGAAAAAAGCATTTTTAATAATCACAGTGTTATTAAATATTAAAGCTCTCTAAAGTAGACACATCGTACATAATTTGATACAGGTTATCTTACATAACATTACTTTTTTATTTTGGAGGAACACAGGTTTAGTTCTTTCCTCATTTTAACCTAAGCAAAGATTAGTGACTGATGATATGCACAGAAGTCTTCATAAAAGCCTTTAAAAAACAGATTCCAATATATCAGTTAAGATGCCAAAGTTCAAGAATTCAAAAACCTACATAAAATATCAGCATATTCCCATTATTCTCCAAAGATATGCTTTTTTCACTCCTGCCCCTTTCACTAAAACAAATTTACATTAACATACTATAACTTACAAAACCATTAAGAAACTATACATGTTGTTTCCATATTGGACTTTGAAATAACAGATTTCTCCATCATCACTACTACTCGTCATGGCACTGGACAAAATTCAATGGCAGTCCTTCCATCCTGAGTCCCACAAAATCTGTAACAATTAGTTTTTTTTGCTGAATAGTTAAGTATTTACTATGCAATGCACACTGTCTCTTCAGATCTTTGCAGGAATATAGGCATCTACTCTCATCCTCCGTTTATGCATAATAAGTACATATAAATGCATAAATGCATCATGGAAGTAAGTTTTACATAAGGCATCAGAAAGATTACTGCTCTCCCTAAGTTCCTTCTAGAAGCCCTCAGGATTCACTAGGCTTTAATGAAGTGTTCTCCCTGTCCTGCAAGAAACGTGCATGCCTGTTACAGGCACTGGGAAGCAACCTACCAGTCAATAGTCCATACAGACGTTCCCAACTGCCTGCTTCCCATCTCAACCCAAACTCCACACCCACACCACACTCAGACACTACAGCAAAACACACTGCTCACACCCTGGGCACAAATCACAATGTTAACAAAGTCCAAGACTCAGAACAAAAATTCACCACGCATACATCTACTCCTCTGGCAATAAAGTACCACAACATAATCTGTCTCAAGCTTAAGTATTTAATCCCACATTTCCTATCCTTGGAGAATAAGAGATTTTATTCTATTTTGGATAGGATGCTTATGAAAAAGCCACAACTCTTCTCACCCTTGATATCACAATACCGTGTACAATTTTAGCGAAAACTTCTATTACTCCAAGCAAAACCACCTCAGCTAATTCCCACTACAACTGACAAGGAATAATATGCAACAGAAGCCATTTTATTTCAAACTGCACCCCACATTTTGAGTTTTGTCCCATTTTCAAAGCCAAAATTGTTACTGAGCCAGCATGAAAGAAAACCAAAACAAAACAAAACAAAAAAAAACAAAGAAAAGATCAAAGAATCATGAATTATCCTGACTTGGAAGGGATCCGTAAGGATCGAGTCCAGCTCCTGATATATAAGGAAACAGGTTTCTTGAAGCCTCTCAGTAGTCAGTAGTGGAAAAGGATTTACTACCACCCCATACCAATAAGATTGCAATTTCTCATGAATTAACTAATACCTTCAA
Organism: Odontophorus gujanensis; assembly: GCA_013399175.1. Classification (NCBI taxonomy): domain Eukaryota; kingdom Metazoa; phylum Chordata; class Aves; order Galliformes; family Odontophoridae; genus Odontophorus; species Odontophorus gujanensis. The sequence continues at coordinate 177,231 of VXAB01011200.1, forward strand.
GTATGTCAGTCACTCTGAAAGTAACAGAAACTACAACTGATAGAAAAGCACAAGAAAACAATCTGATAGAGCAAATTCTTGGCTACAAAAACCTATTTTTCAACACAATCACCACCATTAACTATGCTTTTTTGCTAGCAATGAACAAGAGCCTGCACAGCATGCTAGTAGAAGTCTGCACCAGCAGAGGTGAACATAGCTGCTATGATGGTGACATTTCTAGGAAAATGTTGCTCATGTTCCATCTTTCATTTATCTGAACTGATGGAAGTCAGAAGGCACCAAATTCAGACTATAGCATAGGTCTGGTAAGACAGCCCATACAAGACTGGCAACGTGTTTCACAGTCTTCCAGTTAGAGCCTGGTGTTATTGTGTTGCAAGAGAAAGGCTGTCTTCTCTGGCCTGAGTCTGCAAATTGAAGCCTTCAGCTTAGTCAGCAGTGCAAGGCAGCTGTCAAAGTTGATGGTTTGCCCAAGTTCCAGGAAATCCAGAAGGATCCAGAAGGCTGGAAAGCTGTGCGGAGTAAAAGTATCTGGGGGTATTAGTCAACAGATGGTAGAACATTAGTCAGTAGTGTTTCCAGGTAGCCAAGAAGGCCATTGGCATCCTGGCTCATATCAGAAATAGCATTGTCAGCAGGAGCAGGGAGGTCTCTCTGAACTTGGCAACGGTAAAGCCAACTTGAGTACTATCTAGTATTATGTTCAGTTTTGGACCCCTCACTACAAAACATTGAGGCCCTGGAGTGTGTCCAGAGAAGGGAAACAAAGCTGGTGAAGTGTCTGGAGCACAAGTCTTACAGGAAGTGGCTGAGGGAGGCTGGGATTGTTCAGTCTGGAGAAGGTTCAGGGGAAGAGACTTCATTGCTCTCTAAAATTCCCTGAAAGGAGGTTGTGGTGAAGCAGTGGTTGATCTCTTCTCCCAGGAAACAACAACAAGACAAGAGAGAATGGCCCTGAGTTCCAGCAGTGGAGGGTTAGGCTGGATATCAGAGAAAAACCCCTCTCAGAAAGAGTGGTGATACATTGGAACAGTCTGCTCAGGGAGATGGTGGAGTCACTGTCTCTCAAGGTTTTTGAGAAAAGGATAGATGTGGCACTTAGGGACATGGTTTTGTGGGCATGGTGGTGATTAGATGTTGGACAAGATGATCTTAGTGGTCATTTCTAACCTTAATGATTCCATGATTCTATGGTTCCTATCACAGAAAGACTCTGCACATCATTTAACCCACTGAGGACTGTATCTTGAACTTTTTCACATGCCACCACTCCATGGGCTGCCAACTTGTCTCCTGTTCACAGCAGCAATGCCAGATCTCATCATTTAATCACCAGTAATGATGTAATTCAGGAAACTGTCACATTCAGCCTCATATTTGTTCAATAGGTTCTGAGAACTTTGTATACAGTGCTCTTTCTATTCCTGAGTGAGCATTCAAGGTTATTTTCAATTTTCCAATGTTGCTACTAATGTTTCCAAGGCTTTGAAGCTGATGTTCAGTTCCATACACAATTCCCCTGCCAATTCAAGCAGATGAACTGATCGAGATACTGTTCGTTTTGAGTGTGACAGCTGTGCATGGACATCTGGAACATCACTTGTCTTCTACATTACTATTGCCACTGCCGAAATGCACAACCCACTGCCACACTGTGCTACTCCCACTGTTCGTCTCCAGAAATGTTCAGCAAGTGCTGATGAACATCAATGGGTGCAGTATTTTCCACACTGAGGAAATCAGTGACACACCTTTCTTCATCCACATCTCTACATCAGATGCTCTTTTATCAGACTGCCCCTTTGCTGCCATCTGTCGCACATCAACTACATATAAGGGAATATTTATGGGAAGGTTCAGCCTCTACTGTACCACCACTATCTGCCTCCGATATCATGGGCCAACAGAATAAAAGAGGAAGCACTGCTTTCTGAGCAGCCCTAATAAATGACTGCACAGGAAAGGATTTCTTTTAAAACTTATGAGTTACTAGCTAAGACTTCCTTTTCATTTGCTTGTTTTGTTGTTGTTTAATATAACTTATAAAATATCTTTATATGTCTCAAAGGCAGCAAACAAACATCTTACTACAGAAGAATTTAACCTTGTGTTTTCTAAAGCTGGACCTCTTTACTTCAGGTTCCTTGAAAAACAAAATAGAATTCTACAAATAAAACAATCTAGTTATTATTCATTTTTTAAAAAGCGTTGAGAATATTTGCTATAAAACAAAAGCCTTTTTATCACCACTGCTATTAAAAGTCTTATTACTGATGTAAGAATGCTCAACTCAGGACGGAAAAATAAAAGAACAAGTTTCACTTTCAGATGTTACCTTGAACTTGCAATACTGAAGCTTCGTAAGTGATCACCCCCTTATTAAAGCCAACCATATATCCTGTATAACCTATTTAACATTAATTGATATTAAAATCTTCATGCAAAGACTTAAAAAAAACAACAACAACAACAACAACAACTATGGTGGAACTGATGAAAATGTAAGAAAAATAAAGCCATTAAAATAAGCGATGCACTCTTCACAATTAAAAATTCAAAGCACAATTTGTCCTAACTGCTAAGTTATGTACTGAAGAAAGGATGTTATCCATGGTGTGAGACAGTAATTTAGACCATTGCAAAGGAAGAGTACGTAAAACAAAATTAAACAATATTTGTGTTCATTTCATTAGCCAAAGTTCCATAGTATCTGTGTGAACAGAATAAAAGTGCAATGCTCTACCATCCATCTAAATATCACCATTCCAAGAACCTCCATTCAATCAGCAGGCCTAAGGTGCTAATTACAGGTAAGTAGCCCAAAGTTTTAAAAACATTCAATGCAAAACACTTTCTAATCCACCCATTTGCACTCTACTTGGTTGCCACCATGCAAAATATTTATTGCAAGCATTCCACGAAAAGGAAACCCTGGAGCAAATATCTTCAGGCACCTCATAGGATATCTGAAGCGGAATACGTTAGACTTAACTCTAAAATCAACAAAAAAATAATCTTGAAACTCGCTACTGACCCTCTTCAGCTGCTGCTGTAATTGTTCCCTCATGGACTCAGGGCAATTATCAAGCTGCGTCTTCTGCTCGGAGTAAAGCTCCTGAAGCCTCTCTAGTTTTTCCCTCTCAGCATCAAGTTTTAATTTTTCCTGAAGCATGAACCAGAAAATAAACAGAATTACCTTCAAACTGAAGCAGCTGTTAGCGATTATGACAGTGTGTGGCAAAAACGGAACGAACAGTTGAAGCATGTAGGTCAGTGACAGAAATCGCTTGTTAGCTGAAACACAATCATGGGATGCAAAACGACAGAAACAAAACATTAATAATTTTAGTAGGGTAGTTAATTCTCTCCCTCATCACTGCACTTTGTTCTCACATCTGGACGATGCCTGTAATGCACGCTGTTCAAATGCTTGTCTCACCTAATGAAAAAAAAAAAATGGAAATGACATCCATGTTAGTCAGGTAACATATGAAGGAAAGAGAAAACAGTAGCTTTTAGAAAGCAAAATGGATGGAAAACGACTGCACTCTAGCAGTGAGCAGAAAATGGATTTTCCTAAGAAAATGAATCACATGTTTACATGTTTCTGGACAGATAAGTACCTTTAGCAAGCAGTGAAAACACAGAATGAGACAGAGCTTTATGAAGAAATAACTCAGGGACAGGAAATCCTGTTGCAAGAGAAACACCAAATGACTTAACAAATAAATTCATTTTGCTTCAGGATACAGGAACTGTAACCATTCTCTGGAATCAAAGGCAATGCTCTGCCTCCCTGCTCTCTCGTAACTAGCTCAGCTTTCTTCTTGTTCCACTAGAGCAGCAGTCAACATACTGCTTACTACCATCAAAAGCCTCTACCCTTTCAACCTTCAACTTTAGGTTATTTGTTTCGTGTGCAGCACTACTCTCAAGACTGGCTGCAGATCACTACAAATCACCTTGTAGATAATTTGTCTATGGAGTCAGATTCAGGAAACAATAAACTGGGAGTTTAGAGAATTCTTTCAGTGCCTTTTACTTGCGTGTAACCTAGCCAGCACAGCAGATATATTTTCTTCAAGACAGTAATTACTAAGTTGAAAAAACAAATTGCCTGATATGCCATAAAAACTGAAGCTATCAGTAAGACTCCAGAGACCACTCTCTACTACCCCCTAGAGTCACACTAGTACAGCTCCTTTTATCTACTTTTTTTTCTCCATCTCTTCTCAGATGGTTTCTCTAACTCCCCTCAATAATCTACAGCTTACTATCAGCCCACGATAGATACTACCAGCTGCTTCTTCTGGAAGATCCAAGAACAATTCAATTATGCTACAGCATCTTCTGGTCCTCTTTCAGTCTCAACCATTATTTAACATCAAATACATGGCTCAGTAGGTGCAATGTGTTCAGCTTTGCAGCACCCTTAAGACACAGGTCATAGAACATTCTTTTCATATGCAGGACTTGCCACTTCAAACTATGAAATGGTCCTTCCCCAAAATCTTGTCTTTGTTGACAAAGCTGTCAAACTCTTACACACTGCGGAGGCACAATGAACGTTCACAATAGCCTCCTGCCTTCTTTACAAAGAAATCTAAATCTGAGTGGGATCATTGGCTAGGATTTCTTTTCCCTAGTATTTAAAAATAACAGGAGGAAATATTCAATCTCAGTGTGAATCAAATTGCCAGCACTGCTGTTTCCATTTACACGTACAGTTTTTCGGCACACATAATTAGATGAACAAAGTGCTGAACACAACAGCTGGATGATATCTGTTTTTAAGCTTATAAAAGTGAGCAACTGAGCCAGCGTATTCAATTACCTGCACTTCCTTTACTGGCTTCTGTCTTGCAGCAGCATAAGCAGGGCTCAGAAATGCAGAGGATGAATGGTGCAAGGGGCACAATGAGGGGAAAGCACGCAACTCTTGAAATGTCACCTCCAGACCTCTGTCTGAAAGGAACCCTGTGTGCTGAATCATCCTTGCTCCAGTGCAGAAGGAATCTTGAATAAACAAATAGTTCCCCTCCTCACAAACCTTGCTGGGCAAGTATAAAGGGGAAGATGGAAACAAATCTAAAGACTTCTGTGACCTTACATACAGTACTGTTCCTCTGAAGTTATTAATAGCCTTCATGAACGTGTACGTCTGTGTGCTGCAACAAGCACACTCACTTGTTAACAACCAAATCAAACCTTGTGCGTGAAGGGACATCATCAGCAAGAATAAAACTCACTGAGAATCATGCCAGAGATACTATTACTTCCTCAAGAAATTAGGAATGTATTCCTTTGAGATTTGAAAGTGATACTTATTTGTCCTATATATAGCATAGGAAGTGCTCACATCCCACTAAACTGTCTCCCTCCAAATGATGCAGTCTTACAGGAAATATCACTTTCAGCAGTGAGAGGCAATACACGTTTTGCAGCTGTGGAGTTCAGCTCATCAAGAGCTCTAATTTTCCATTGGTAAAGATAATTTAATTCACAAAAGTAGTTTTATAAATAAATGAATAATCGGATTTTTTTTTTTCATCCAGAGTCTTTTATAAATGGATCCAGGTGAGCTCCTTTAGAAGGAAAAAGGTCAAGGACTGTAAGATAAGTGCAGGACACAGCTGAGACAGACCACTGGGTACTGTGTGCTGAAAGCCAGGCAGGGCACAGCTGTGAATAGCACCAACATGCTCAAGCTGCACATCCTCACCTTAGCCACACAGTCTAAACATTTTTCTGCAGACAACTGCCTCTCATCTCCAGTGCCCATTTCAGAGCCATGCTATCCACAGTCTGAATTGTTGCCACCCTCTTTCTACAGAAGAGAAATAGAACTAAGTAGAACACAGCACTTGGTCTTAGCCGGCTACCCAGCCCGTGCTATGTGCTGCCTCCCATTACAGGTTACATGAACTTGTGATCAGCCAGGACAGACAACAGGACTGAGTGGCATTCTGATGATGCTGGGGCACAGCCTGGATCAGTTTTGAAGGGTATCTGAGTACCATGAAGGACACCAGCAGAAAGAAGTGAGTTGTAATGGTGTCATCTCCTAAAAGCAGACAGGATGGCAGCAAAACACTCACGCTATAAACACAGAGATTACACAGGTCACAAAAGGAATTCAGATCTGGTAGAACTGATTTTACAGGCAAAATGGAGAGAACAAAGAATGCATATTCAGCACACACAAAACATTTCACAGATAACCACAGAATCATAGAACCATTAAGGTTGGAAAAGACCACTAAGATCACCTAGTCCAACTGCCAACCTATCGTCACCATGTCCACTAACCCATGGTCCTCACTGCCACATCTACACAGTTCTTTAGCACCCCCAGTGATGGTGACTCCACCACTTCCCTGGGCAGCCTGTTCCAGTGCCCCACGACTCCTTCAGAAGAGAAATCTTTTCATAATATCAAACCTGAACCTCCCTTGGTGCAACTTAAGGCCATTACCTCTTGATCTATGACTAGTTATCTGGCAGAAGAGGTGATTAGATTAAAGACAATTATAGCTTCTATAAGAATGGGAACAAAAGGAGCAAAATAGAGATTAATTGCTTATGTGTTATCTCCTGCAGTTAAGGATGCCCTATGTCTGATTAACACAGCTACTAGCTCACTACAAAATGGACAGCATGGCTGGGTGAATAGGGGTCATTGTACAACCTGAGAGAAGGAGAAACTGCAAAGAAATTCCCTTCCGTTCAGCAGGCTCTCCTAGTTAAAATTTTCCATCTAAAGCTCTCCAGGACCATCCTCAATCCTACTCACCTGCAACTCATCATGTTGTAAGGTAGCAAGGTCTCATTACCCACACCACGCTTCACATGCATGTTCTGTCTCACAGGCTGGTCTCACAGCTCTCAGAGGTTTCTCAGAGTAAGGAGAAACATACGCAGCTGGTTGTTCTGAACAGCATCTCCATTTCATCCCCATGTTCTCACCTCCAGTCGAATTTCCTTCTTTTACACTCCAAAAGAACATTCCACCCTACTTCCCCCAAGTCTACAGAAAACAGAAGGACTGCATATGCTAGAAGTGGAGGAGGAAAACAGACTACAGAAATAATTCCTTTACAATTGGATGTAGTGTCATGGTACAAAGTTTGTCAATTTGGTAAAACTTTTTTGGGAATAAGCAAGAATATTTAACATTATCAACTCACTGACAATACTGGCCTAACCCCTGCTGTGAAATTAAGGAAACAGTCTTCTCCCTGACAAGAAGCAGGCTAGAAAACATTATATGTGCTGAAAGGAGCAATGTTGCAGGAAGTGTTAAATCTGTACGCCTACAAACTGAAAGCATTTCCAGCACAACAGCTGGATTAAAAAAAATTAAAAAAATCAGACTAGACATATCTCATTAAAAAAAATACTGTTGAAATCAAGCAGATTCTCCTGTAAACATGCACGTGCTTCTCTTTATTTTCAGTCAACTCTTTACCGCACTCTTTGGCCTCTTTCAGGAGAGAAAGAAAAAGCTTGCCATGATTTGGTCTCTAAATCTCTATGAGTTTCACGAAAGAAGCCTTCAAAGGACCAAAAATAAATGTATTTCAGGCCTATGAAAAGGAGAATAATATGATGGAAGAAGGTATTTCACAGTAGTTATTTTTTTACTGTACAAGGAGTAACTAAATTATTACATGCATCGTAACAGACAGCAATGGAGAGTCTGTGTGAGATCTCACTGGTTTCATTTTACATGCAAACATAAAGCTAATGTTTAAAAGCATTTTGCATCAGAGTAAGTCATACCTCTGCTGTAAAAATTCACAACAGTTATGCACATTAATCTGATCCCAAGATAACTCAAAATATTTCTGAAGTCCTAAGCTCATCCTCAGAGCATTGCAATGTGTTGTCTTACTGAAGGGATAAAGAGGCAAAAGAAAACCCCTGAGTAATGAACCATTCCTTCGCGAGCATAGATGAGGAGAAAACAATCATTCAAATCAGAAGGGAAAAAAAAAAAAATCAAGTGAGAAAACTGAAATTCTGTACAGTCTTCAATGCCTAAGTGACAATGAGAGGATCCTCTCAGGACTGTTCTTAAAGAGAGCTTCATCTTTTTCCTTATTAGTGTCTTCTCTACAGTGTATCTTTATGTTGATATCCAGACAATGCAAGCAAGTATTCCTCAGAATACTTACTTGTATATCTTGACTTAAGGAGGTTAATAATGTAGTAGAGAAGATAGCTAATCTGTTCAAAAACATTGCTTACATTTAGCTGAACTAGAATTTGACCAGGAATGATCTAAAATGCTATGCTACAGTGTCCACATTTGTCAGACATAATGATAAAAAACAACAGCAACAACTTTGAATCCAGAAGGTATTTATGACAGATCACCAGTATCCTTGATTGCTGGTGTCTTCCTTCATATGAATTATCAGAAATCTGTTCTTTCCTTTGTTCCATTCATCTTTTCAGCATTAGTTCAGCAAAGATTCTGAGCTTCAAATGTTTTGTCATGTCTGGGATATTCTGCTAATCACTAAGACTATTTCCACAAAAGTACGCAGACAAAAATCTCATGTATTCCAAAAGAAGATGAGTTACCCATTGCCAGCTGCTCCTGATAACTGCTTTTGAAAAGGAAAAGGAAACCCTGGGTGATGAAGGAGTTCCAGAGTATGTACTTCCACCATGACATAAGGCAAAGGCCCATTGGAAGTAAAGGAATAACCTCCCTCATGTAAAATGCAGTCTAAACCTAGATAATTGCTTTGAAACTTGCTGTCAAAAGTCTCATTTAACTATGATTACCTCCCATAGCACTTCTGCTGAATTCATTAATCAAATCATTTTCACTTACCCTTGTTTATTCATTAATTCATTCCTTCTTTCAACAGCTATGCTGTTATTTTCATGTTCTTACTTTGAGATATCAAAATAAAATAAAATTCTCTCCTACTTCCTTATTGACCAATACCAATTCTCAATAAAGTCTTGTGAGCCAAAGAGACAAGGCACAAGAGTGTCATGACTGGGAACAGCACCTCAGTTCCACCTGCCATTGAACTAGGAACAACAGCATCGTTATTGGATACCTACAGAAGAGAAACATGAAATTACAGCGGGACAAAGTTTGATGGAAGGGACTAAAGGAGACCGGTTGACAGGCCTATCTGTTTCTGAGGACTGTCCATTTCCACTCTCTCCAAGGCTCAAAAACATTGTCAGTATCTGTAGCAAAGCTCTTTCCCAGAGAGCTTCAAGCTATGCACGTCAAATTGTGTTAGTAGTGACTTCTCAGGATTGCTCCTGTGCAACTGAAGCCTATAACTAATAGCCTAGATGCTAATATTCAAATACGTAGTTGTTCACTGTCTTCTGTGGAAAAAAGAAGAAAGGCATGCTCAAGAAGTATGACCACAGAGGCAAAGTTGAATCTTCATCCATACACTAACAGGATTTCCAGCACAGTTGATAGCCCAGAGAACAGAAGGTGCAGGACCTGCTCGCTCCCCAACACTGGAAGCAGTCATCACTGCCAGGAGAAGTGAGCACTCCCAGTATCTGCACTATGCACAGTCACATCACAGCCAAAGCTATGCTAATTCCTGTGGTGGTATTGAAAGGCTCTGTTTTTTTCTTTGCAAAATGGAACTGTTCATAGCTCTTCTTCCTAAACCTAAGGAAATTGAAACAAATTGCTTTGTTCCTTGCAACACGCGTAGTAGCATACTCACAGAGCAAGGGCAACGCTTTGAACTCACCACAGGACATTCACTACATCACCTTCCTCATTCTTTCTCACTGTTAGTCCCGCCACGTGTTCAGGTAGGGCTGAACACAGGCCTCCAATAAGATGAAAACACAAGATACCATGTTAACATAAACATAATTGCAAAGATGCAGGGACACAAAGACATCGTACCACAGCAAAGAGCTTACCAGCACAGCCAGGAACTGAATTCACAAGTCTCTTTCCCTTCTGTCATTAAGTATGTTTTCCACCTGATACACCTGCACAGCAAGCACTTCCCTGCTTTAGCAGGGGCTAGAAATTTGCTTTTAAACTGTGGCTTTAAGACAGTGCAAAGGTTGGTAAAATTCTGTGCTCTCACCTAACTGAACTGTGCAAAACCATGAAAACAGTCAGACTCAGGTAGAAAGTAATACAAAAACGTCCACCCACACTCTATTTCAAGTACATAACATGGCCTGGTAATTAGGTTGTAGATCATGATCTCTCTTTTTAAGAATTTCACAAGATTTTCAAACAGGTGCATCAGTAAGGATGAAATGCAATCAGGCAGGGGTTTCCTGTCAAACAGGTGCTGAGATCAGTGACAAATTCCAGGAGATACTCAAGTCATTCCAGAAGCAAGTGCCGTCATGCCCAGCACTAATGCCCCAGCATCATTTCAAAAATGAAATCAACTATCTGTTTCACCTCAAGAAGGCACCACACAGCAAATTCAGGTGTCAGTCCCCTACCCTAACAAAAATTCAACCACTGTCTGAGCAAATGGATCCAACAACTACTGGCTAGGAATGCCACCCACACCAAACCACCTCAGTTATTACAAGTAAAACATAAAAGCAACTGCAAAAACTATGACCACTGAACAGATGAGGGAGCACTTCCAAAAAACAGTGCAGAAGTAACATCAGAAGAGTGGCAATTATCAGCCAGAAGCTGAGCCTTCATTCTGTTAAAGAGGTCCTTAGTTTCAAATTATTTTAAACAAAACATACCACCTAGTACTTCCACCTGAGCACCACTTTCCTGGTGAAGTCTGGTCCTGCACTATTAAAAAGACAACATTTTTCCTGTCAGGGACAAGATCTGAAGGGTCTACAACCTTAAACATACAGACACATAAACGAAGCTTTACAAAATACTGTTTTCTAAAGTCAGACAGAATTTTTGTTAATTGACCTGGTGAGTGCTGGCTGTTTCACTTGTTGACACTGATTTTTCCACAACATTTTTCCATGTTTTCATGTATTTTGCTTAAGATTTTTTTTTTTTTATACTTTCACTCCTATTTCTTCAAAAGTACTTCCAGTATTAGCTGAGCCATGGCTCTATATCTAGTACAAGCACTCACAACTGTTTTGTTTTTGTTGTTGTTTTTTTAAACAGCACATGAGAAAAGATTACTAAAATAAAGTAACTAACTTGACCAGTATGCTTCATACTGAGGAAAAAAAAATATTTTGAATGAATTTGCCTTTTCCAGGCTGCTTTCCATGTTTCAGGTTGACTGAAATTTTAAGCCAGATGCAGTACTGTAATTTTCTGCTTCTAACACGCTAATGCAACGATGTTATCTGTTACATATTTGACTGCATGAAAATGTGCATGACTCACAGGATTTAAATTAATTTCCATAACTTTTGTTGAACTTTGAGTCTACTAGAGAACAAATATAAAAGGAGAAAGATCTTTTGAACTTCTGTTATTTGTTACCAACGAAACCACACTTGGTCTGCAAAAGGATACTGCTATATCCTCCTTGCATCACCCTACCCATTTTTACCAACTTTAAATTCTTCTTCATAGTAAAAACAAACAAACAAACAAACTCAACTATGAAACGTTCCACAGATAGATTAAGATGTGACCAGAGGCATCACTGAAAACTGAAGAATCACTAAAGACTATTTAAGAACAAGAGAGGAAAGCTCATGAAAATTTAAGCTTGAATTGGATGTGTGCTGTCACTTTGCAGAGTAAAGAGGTGGGAGCACCATTCTCAGACACGGGTTTAACAAGAGCAGCCGGTAAACAATGTTCAAACTCATGACAGCATCAAAAGACACCAAAGACAACAAACTCAAAATAAAACAATGCATGCTGTAAGGCTTGAATTAAATGGGAAGTGCAAGAAAGCTAAAAATGTGTGGCTTGTCTAAACAAGAGCAAATCATGCAGAAGACTTTCAGACACTTCTAGAAATCTGAAAGGAGGGGAGAGACTAGCTGGAGTACTTTCACAGTGACAGGCTTAAATTATGAGGCAGAGAATGAAGTTTAAAAAGGAACCATTACTGGCTGTAAGCCCTGGAAAAACTTCCTGACCTTGAGATATTATTGGCCACAGCACATCCCCTGTGGAGAAAGGAACTCTCCGGCAGAGAGCGTGCTGGAGGAGATGAGCTCCCTCTGGTTGGGAAGGACAGGTTCGTCTCATGAGCTTTTCCCCCTTCTGTACTTAAATCACACCACAGTGCTATCCTTTTAACTAACAGTTGTGTATTTGAGAGCAATTAAGAATCTGACTGTATAGGAGAATCAAGTAATTCCTTTGACTTAATCTCAGATATAATTATTCCACAGTACTAAAATGTTACTCAACAAACAAAATGAACCAATATAATTACTTTAAGGCTATGTATTTTACAGATGTCTTCATGAATCAAACTGTACACTACTCTAGATATAACCATCTTCTGAAACTGCAACCTTCCTTCATACCACTCCTTTGCTGGGAAAGGACTAATTAAAAAAAAAAAAAAATCAAAACTTCTTTCATACAACAGAATGCTGAAGCACAGTTCCATTAATGCTGTTCTTTGAAACAACATATAACCCATGTCCAAGCCCTCTATGGATTCCTTATTAATCAAAAATATTTCCAGAGTAGGTCAGGTCTCCTTACTTAAACATACTTTTTGTTTCTGTCAAGTATATTTTGGGAAAGAAGACTGTTAGAAGGAGGTAATGGTGATCGCTATTTTTTCTTTCATATTTATCAAATAAATTTACTTAGTGTGACTACTTCATGAAATAGCTTTCACCCATATGTTAATAATATAAATGCATTTTGAAGATTAATAGGAACAGAGCACACAGCTAGCTAAGATAACTTGATTACCTTTGCCTTTTCACCAATAACATTCCTCTCCAGCTCAGCTATTTTTCTGTTTAGATGATCCAGTATTTCCTTCTCTTTCAGCAGCTCTGTTGTTTCAGATTTCTGTTCCCCATCCAAAAGGGCACATTCCATATCCAGCTAGGAACACAAAATGTTTTTCAGAAGCAGTCCAAATTAAGAAGAAATCTTGATACACATTATTTTCTGGGGGAAGGGGAGTGAGCTGTTGTGAATTCACAACACAGAAACATTTTTGAAAGAAAAAAAAAAGTCAATATTACATCCACAAAGCTAAAAAGAGATCACAAAATTGAGAAAAAGTAAAACTGAAACATAAAATACTGCAAAATAAAGCCCAAACCAAATTTAGTCTGAAGATTTTTTTTTCTTTTCTAACTCTTCAGATCTCTGTGCTTCCTCCTGTTGTGACACTATACCAAGTATCCGTGCCCAGGCTCCGTAGGAAACCCATTTGGAACAGCTGTTTCTTTCCTGTTGCTGATAACTGGAGTGAGCGCAGCCCAAATGCCTGGTCAGCTAAGTCTGCAACTGTGAGATTCCAGAAGCCGAGAGATGGCCACAAAACTTTGCCACCATAAAGACAAGGATGTTCAATAGGAAGTTACCTAACTTCCTTTCTCTTTCCAGGGTCACATGAGATACACTTTAGAACACCCAAGTGACACAAGGTATTTAGATCAAACCCAGTGACCATTCAGCAAGAAGATTGTTCTAATTCCACTCAGGAGTGTAATGGCTACAGTTGGAAAAGGCTAATCTGAGCATCACAACCATCCCTCAGCTGGAAAAAAAATAACCTGCGCAGTAGGAGAGTACCAGGTTTGTGATTCTGTACCTAACTTTAGTGAAAAAGCACAGAATACATGCATGAACTCCCCATGTACTTGCTGAATCTATCTATGCTATGTAGATATATGAAACAAGCAAGACATTTAAAACCAAAACGTATGTCATACTTCTCTTGAGGATTCATCCATCTGGTCATTTAAATCTTTGATCTTCTGTTCAAGCTCTTCCAAGTTATTTAATATTACTATGCGCTCCTCTTCCAGACGAGTGAGCTCCTGTCCTCTTTGATCATCACTTGTGCATTCTGGTATCTGCAGTTGCACATTACAGGAGGTTTATCAGAAAGAGGTTAAATACTGAGTTTCCTGTCCCCTTTTAATATCGTGACCATTTTAAATAAGTACTACATGCTGGTTTTGAACTTGGTACATATTTCATACCTACTATATTACTACCTCTATATTTAGAAAGCATACAAGAGAAACAAACATGATACTTTACTTCCAAGCCCTGGAATTAAATACTATACTGAACAGTAAGTACTATTCATACTATACAATTATTAAAATTTGACGGTTGAGAATACTTTACCTGCTGTGGTATTTAGCCTGCAAAAATCCAATTTTTCCTCTAAAAATAATAAAACAAAAATATGATGATAGTTTTTATGTAGAGATCAGCTGTTCACGTAACAAAATCCAGGATGTAAAATAGCACATTTATGCAAGCAGCCACTAAGATGGGTAGCTTCTGTAAAATGGGCAAAGCTCAGCCCTGCCTCCCCAGTTGGCCATCAGGAGGCAATACCTTTATTATGGCTCTTTTCATTGCCATTTAATTACCAGATAACTATGTCAAGAATTAAAAAGCATTATTAAAAAATACTTGTGATCTCATTAGAGCAGCAAAGGTTAGATCAAAGAGTATTGAGTTTCAAACATATTCTTCATGTTCACCTGATCCCATGGGCTCACAATCAAATTACTTTTGTAAGACTGCACACTCATTGTCTCCAATCCAAATGAGAAGTGGGCTGTGCACAGAGCTTTCCATTAACCACTGGACTATACAGCCACGCTCTGAAGAGGCAGCTCCTGAGTGGCTGTTCTGAGAGCAGGCATGGACAAATCATCATGGACAGATCTGATCTCGATATTTTGAAACAATGAGCTGTGTTTCACTAATGCAGTTGCTCATTTATTGCTTTTTTCAGGGCTTAGCAGAGCACCCTTTACAATGAATGAAAGGTATTCCTTGATTAGCATTAGTAATCCTAGCAGGAAAGCCTCTTTTTGTCCAGCATCCTGCTTGGGTAATGCTGACATAGTGTCTTCAATTTCAACTTCCTAAAAAGGATTTAAAATAGGATTTCTTACCGGCAGGATAAAAACAATGGGGAAGAAAGACAACAGTAACTTGTAAATGAAATGTCTCACTACCTTTTGTACATGGAAAGATCTGGTAAGACCAAGTAAAACCTTAATATCATGTTTGTTTAACATGTAATATTAAGCTCTTCATTCTAATTACTGGTTATACCTATTTAGGATATTAACACACCGTCTCTCCCCAGAGCGAGCTGTACTGCTCATCTGGCACAGCAGAGCCCAGGCACTGAGCCAAAAGGGAGGAGAGCCCATTCCCCACCCCAGACTAAGCTGCTGCTCCTCTAGCTAAAGGAAATTGCTAGGAACGCGGTTAGCTCATTTTTTAAAGGACAACTCCCCTTCAATAACAGAACAGCAGGATGAAGCAGACGGGAAAGAAGCTCCATCTCAGCAAGCGTAGGAGATGCGTTTGAGTGCCAGGAGGCAGGCTGCCACTGCACGCCTCATGAGAGGCAGCAGCTGATGTGACAAGTGGCTCAGGTCCAGCCCAGGGACAGCCGACAGGCCAGCAAACGCAGCCCACACAATTCCTCCTCACCTCCTCTGCAACTGGTTTACCAGTGAGGAACTACCCTCCTCTTCTAGGAAACAGAAGCATTAGTCTAGGAGAGCTTGGTAGCACTTTCCTTCTCTCCTCCATCACAGCACAACTCTAAGTAGGATTCCCAAAACCTTGCTTATTTAAGTAGCTTTAACTTGTTCAGACAAATTATTCTCCCCTAGAAAATCCTTAAAGGCTTTCCAAACCCTACATCCTCCAGAAGAAAATAAAAACTTCCAGCACAACAGCTTTCACAGAAAATGAAATGATCTGCTGCTGGGTGCTAAGTTATATGAGTTCTGAGATGAATTCTTGTATCTAAATTATCCCAGCTGGGACCTCTGCTGTGAAATCTGACTTCCAGAGGAAGACTCCATGCCATCGAGCAGACTGCTCTACCCAGCGTTACCTTTGGTGTGATGCTCAGGTACGAAGACTCAGTGGAATCCTTCAGGAAGCCAGGAGTAGCTAAAGGTGGAGGCTTCATGTTCTCATTGAAGTGCTCGTCAGCTCTCAGCCCCCGGGAGGAAAGGAAAGAAGCAGTGCTGCGACTGTGGTTACTTGGCTCTGAGAAATCTGAATCGCTTGCAGATGATTTCAAGTGGTTTCTAAACCTCGTTTCTAGATTCACCTGCGAGTCTTCAAACACCGAGTCCTCATCTGATAGCTGAAGCTTTTCAAGTTCTTTGTTAATTTTCTGAACATCAGCAACTGTTGTAGTTGCAGCAGGGTCACTGTCAGACTTGGAGTATTCTGCGCACAGATTGAGGATCGTCTCCAGCCGCTGTCGTTCCTAGTTTAGGAAAAGAACAGCACTAAGCTTCACATGTGAGCTAAAGTAAAGATGAAGTAAAAAAAATATGCAGCTTATTTTCAGAGTGACTGCTTTCAAGTTATCTGATTTCAAGTATGCCTTTAACTCTCGGAGACAGCAAACAGATCTACATAAATAAATGGCCGTGTAGGACAGAGAACCAAAGTTAATAAAGGGGAAAACCAAATCAAAGCTAACACAGAATAAAACTCTAAATACATTTCACAGAAATTAATACTTACTTAAGTTAGGGCACCCTTACGTGTACATCTCTTTCCGATGAGGGAAATTGATATTGTTTATTCTGATTGCTGTAACAACACCCAATTTGTACGTATATGTGTCCAGCAAGCTCAGCAAAGCACTAATTATTGTGTTTTTCACTTGCGCTATATGCCTACCAAGCTGCAAAATATGCACAGATTTTCCATGAGTTCATTAATTCCAGACTTCTTTGGATTTTCTGTTAACTTTGATTCTCTTTTTTGAGGGAAAATTAGTCCACATTTTAAAGCACACAGTTCAGGGAGCATCACATCTAAAACAGAACATATGCCAAACGTACAGAAATGGGGTGAATTTTTATTTACTAGCTAATTCAGACTCCATATGGGTTCGTATTAACTAGTTTGACCTGACATGCTCCAAGTTGCTTTAAATATTTAATTCCTGGAAGACTTCTAGATATCTGTGATACTTTATAAAAGCATCAGAAAGTTGCTTTATTTTGCTACATGCATTGCCTCCTGTAACTTCTGTTTCAGATAAAACTGTTTGACCTTTTCATTTTTAAGAGGTGATGCTTGTATGTTATTTCACATTTCCACTGCTAGAAGAAAAGAGTGTAAATAAAAAATTGCTTACCATAGAGCTACTGAAAATTCTGCAGGAGAAAATAAAGAAAACAAAACAAAACCACTGTGAGAGCTTCAAGTTTGGCATTAATACCTGCACTAATGATCCCATTCCTTACTTCAAGGAAATCCTTTTTCCTTTTTTAATCTTACTTAGAAAGAAAGCCAAAACACCGAACCCCTCAGCCTCCGTCCCCAAAAAGCACTGCAGGTATCTTAAGTTTCCAAACTCCACCCAGCATTACATTTGCAAAGCAGCTATTCCTTGTGGTCGTCATGTTCTACATGCAGTAGCAAGTAGGAGAAGGTGAGTTAAGCCAAGCACTGAGGGCACTGCACTGCTTTCACTCTCCCTGAAGCAAGCCACTGGAACTTTATGACAGTTAACAGCAGTTTACAAGCACCCTGCTTTTCATATAGCCACGCTTTATGCGGTCGCAGGCACTACGCGCTCATATCCCCCCACACTGCTCACGTTAACTTCAGAGCTGCATTTCCACCCTTCCGAAGGAGCCCAAGCCCACTTCAAAGCCCTACCCAACCCGGAGCCTTTGGGTAGCGTGCTCCCAGGCCTCCTCTGCAGGTTTCTTGCCCCTTCCAATGTGGCCGCAGGGCTGAGCTGTCCAACGCACTGTGCCCTGGGCAGTAACTGCCGGCTCAGGGTTTCCACCAAATGGGTACAGCAACTTCTGCAGTCATCCTTCAAGCCCAAACAACCAATATAATTATGACTCCACTAAGCCCCGCTCCCTCCACATGACTACTGCCAGCCCCTCCATCCACTCCCTCACCCCGCCAAAGCTGTTACCCTCCCTCTCAGCAAGACTCTTGGCCACGCAACCCAAATCCTAAAGCACTCTGCAAGTGCTGGCTGGGATCGCTGGTCTCGATGATCCTTATGGGTCCCTTCCAACGTGGGATATTCTATATTTCTATGATGCTGCTCTCGCTGGTGCGACAGCACAGGGCCTGGCCCCTCGGTACAATCACCCCACTGGTTGCAGATGGGAAATGCAGCACTAGGACACGAAGTCCCATCCTTCCCTGCTATGAAAGGATATATATATCACATTACCCCAGGCCAGCCACACAGCAATCACGGCAAACCGCACGCTTCCAAGCACAGCTGCTGTTGATCCCAACCTGGGCACAAAGGTAAGGAGCCCCTTAATGCAAACCTGTCTCTTTGTCAGCAACCCAGCAGAGGGATTCATCCTTCCACAAGTCTCACACGGACAGGAAAATTCAAAAATCACAGGAAAAAACTCTGCCAGGCTTCAAAAACTTTTGGACACATTACAGAAATGCCGCTATCTCTCACTTCTATTTTGACATGCACCGACAGGCTTATGGACAGGAAGCCAGTGGTTATTTTATACACTCTATTCTCATCACTTCATTTCGGCCAGCTTGCCCCAGCTCCAGCACACCTGCACTCAGCTGTTCCAGAACACGCTTCCAAGTCAAGCAGCCAGCTATCAAAGCACCCCTGAAATGAGAAACAAAGGAGCAGGGGTGCTCTGGAGCCATGAAAGTCCAAGCAATGATTTTGCAAGAAATACTCAACAACTTAATCATGACACTGAACACATCAGAGAAAAAAGGTATGTCAAACAATGTAAGTTTGGCTTAAAACTGGGAGGGACACATGCTGAATTGAGCCTGATGAGTCTTCTTTCAGTCTGTTTCTTGTAAAAATGCCTTTTTAGATAAAAACATCCTTGTGTATTTTCAGTGGATCTTTTCAGGCTTGCGGCAGAGTGGCTAGAAAGCTGCATGGAAGAAAAGGATCTGGGGGTGTTAGTTGACTGTCAGCTGAACACGAGCCAGCAGTGCACCCAGGTGGCCAAGAAGGCCAGTGGCATGCTGGCTAGTATCAGAAATACTGCAGTCAGCAGCAGCAGGGAGGTGATTGTCCCCCTGTACTCAACTCTGTTGTGGCTGCTCCTCAAATACTGCATTCAGTTTCGGGCCACTCACTGCAAGAAAGACATCAATGCCCTGGAGTGTGTCCACAGAAGGGCAACAAAGCTGTGAAGGGTCTGAAGCACAAGTCTTACGGAGAGTAGCTGAGGGGTTTGTCCAGTCTGGAGAAGAGGAGGTTCAGGGGAGATCTCATCTCTCTCTGCAACTGCCTGAAAGGAGTATGGTGAAGCAGAGAATGGCCTCTTCTCGCAGGTAACTGTGACAGCACAAAAGGAAGCGGCCTTAAGTTGAATCATTGAATGTTCAGGCTGAACGTAAGGAAAACTTTCAGAAAGGAGTGGTGAGGCAGTGGCACAGGCTACCCAGAGATATGGTGGTGTCACCATCCCTGGAAGTGTTTGCGAACTGTGTGGATATGGCACTGAGGGTCATGGTTAGCAGGCATGGTAGGGATGGGTTGGTGGCTGGACCAGATGATCTTAGAGGTTTTCTTCAAACATAATGGTTCTCTGATTCTACCATCTTCTCTGCTGTGGGAAGGGGTATACAGGCCTCACGCTTTTTCTGCTTCATCAGTTTCACCAGTAGCAGCTTTGATAAATCCACATACACCTCTGAGTGGCTGAAAATGTAGGTGCTAAAGGAGGATGAGACAAGGGAACAACAACCTTTTTCTGTTACTGAAGAACAATGACATTAGGAGACATCTCTAGCATCTTGCTAAGAAAAATATTGTGAAATAATGGAGGCAAGTAACTCCCCATTTTTCAAAGACAACCATGTCAGCAGTTCCTGGATTTGTTCATTTGCTGCACAACATCCACATGGATTTCGAAAATGTATAGAGGCTGGGTGGTATCTAGGTATCATGGCAAGACTTAGTTAATCAGCTGTGGCAAGCAGGAAGCTTTTTAGATAAGTGCCATTAGCAACTGTATAACCCAAGATTTCATTAAAAATACATGTGCAGTCTGTCCTCCGTGACTGAAGCTAACAAGATTTGCAGCTAATCAGTGCAGCCACAGCTTCCTTTGTCTGCAGAGGAAGCCGCTGCCCTTTCCTGCTTCCATTGCACTTTAAAATCCTGACAGGCAGGCAAAACCACAGCTCTGCAGCTGAAGGACTGAACAGTAGCAAGTCAAAAAGGAAAGGGAGAAAGAGGCAGAGGGAACAGGGAGGAGAGCAGTCAAGTCTCCAGGCCTTCTCTCTTGAAGTAAGGTTCTAAGCCAGACTGCCAACTGAGGCTGATAGCAACTGTCTTGCCCTTCCCCCTTGCACCACTCTCACTTCAGCCTCACTTATTCTACCCTTCTCAGTCCTTGTTTTGCTATGTTTAGACCTGCGATCACAAGACTATCAGCACAAGCACCAGATTCAAAGAAAGTGCTCGTGTTTCACATTGGCTTCTCCTGGCAGATACCCTTGCACAGCAGGGCACCATAGGCAGGAGAGAGCAAAGGAGCAAAGCAAGAAAGCAACAGGCAGAGTCCTCAGGCTGGCATATCTGGTCCTATCCTCCACATCACAGGCATAAGAGAAACAGATTGGCTAAGCTGCAAAGGTTAGGGCACAATCAAGAGCTGGTCTACAAGGAAGAACTGAACTGCATGGAGGAGCTTCAGCAGAGCCAAGTTTTCCAGCTACACTATGGACAGGGGCTCTCAGGCATTGCTTAACTTCTGTAAAGAAAAAAACAGTCTACTGAAATTGAAAAGTGAAACAAAAACAAAAAAACCCTACTGAGTTACCAGTATAAACTGTACTCTGCAGATTTTTTGTTTGCTTTTATTACATAGCGTTTTTCAATTTCCTAAAACAAATTGTTGTTCAACAGCTATTCTGTAGCACTACAGGGACTGTCCAATGCTAGTGGTGGGAAAAGTCACCCTCACCCAGCCTTTTATCTGCTTGACTGGGGTTCCTCTAAGAGGCAAGTCACTCACATTTTTAAATATAGCTTGGGCACTTCATGTTTAAAAGGTCTCCAAAAAGACACAGTGCCAAAATACATTTATAAAGCACACATAGGAGATTTTTCCAAATCCATATGGATATTTATATGAGCTCGATAACTAAAGTTTTACAATGGTACCACCTTGACAGTTCCAAAATATTTCCATTTAATATCCCCTTATATTAGCTCATCTTGCTAAACTGTAATGTATCAGTGCAAAGTGCCTGAAAGAGTAATTCCACATTATTTCCTCCTTGCTGAATAAACGTAATGAAATTCAGTGCTCCTCTGCCTGCATGGACTGTGGAATAAGCTCTCCTAATTCTATTGCTGCTTGTTAGGTCACTGGCCATATAAGCCGAAATCCCTCCCAGCACTACTCTTGCATTCAGTAAAACTTAATTTACAGCCATATGCTTTAGATCCAGACTGACAGCTGGCCTATGGCCGGATCGCGCCGACACCACACCAGTCATTTTTGGGTATCTACCACCACCTAGAGGAAGAGCACTGCAGTGCCCCAAAACAGCAGCACAAAACCGAGGCTGCTACTATTCAAATGAAGAGGGGGCAAACACAACAGATGGCCTTACTATCTCTAGCTCCGTCGTCCGTGCCAGTGCACCGCTAGCTCCTCACAGACCGAGGAGAATGACAGCCTTTCAGTTCCAGCAGCCACTACAATTTGTCCTTTATCTCAAACAGGAAAGGAAAAAAAAAATTCCTCTTTAAAAAAATAATACAAATTCAACAGCAGAATCTTATTGACTATTCTTAGATCCCAGTGTTAAGTCTCCAACTAGACTTTCCTACTTTGCTTTGAAGGGAGGAAGTGCATAAGAGTTAAATATTAAAAAGAATGGGCTTCCTTTGCCATTTACTCAGGATTTTCATCAACCTCTGAGAATTCAAAGCATACAGACTTGACACCCAAAGGCACTTATTTGGTGGTTGTGTAGTTTCTTCTTATTATTGTCTTGCTTCCTCCCCTAAATAGGCTTGAGCAGACCTAGATCTCCAATCACCATCCACAAAATCAGATCAAGCAGTGCTTTGGAAGCTCAGACTGGATACTCAAGGACTCTGGACAGACTCATGTTTTATTTTTTTGTCCTTCTGGGAGGATGGAAACAGCAGAGTTTGTGGATAAGCATTATGTGACTGGATTTAAAGAAAAAAACAACACATTCCTTTCAGAGCTCTGAAATCTTATCTGGGGGCTACTCAAGCTGGGAAGGAGGTGCTCTCTTGACGTGCAGCTCTTCAACCAGCTAACTCAAAAAAAGGGGAAAAAAATACTGAGCAGAATCCTGAGCAGAAGAAAAATTCAAGTAGAAGGAACTTCTTTCATGTTCAAATTACATGATACATATGAAATACTTCCACTTTTTCATAAACCTTGACATGCTTGGAAAAAACGTGAGGCAAATTCTCTTTAAAAGGAATCAGAACTTGAAGGGACTATTTTTCTATGAGTAAAGAAACAGTAGAAGGAAAATAAAGCAGCCATCACATTCAAACATAAAATCCTAATAATTTTTAGCATTACTGAATACAGAAACAGCCTCAAGTCTTCAGTTCCTGACCACAGAAAATCTCTTCCCTTTGAAATACAAATACACCCCATTGTAGTGTCTTTCAGGACTGATTACCGCTCAAGTTTTACATCAGCACTGTCTGGAACATTCTCTGATAACAAGTCAGCACCACTTTGCACACGTCAAGAACCATGACTGGGAATAGAGGGGGGATTTCATAAAGGAGTGGAAAAACAGCAAGGAGAGGGAAGAAGACAACCCCCAGGCACTTCTTCTGTATGCAGAAGCCTCCATTCTCTCAGGACCTGACTTAGCAACTGGGCCTCCTCACCCTTCACAGTGTGTCCCAGGACACCAGAATGAAGCCAGCAGTGAGCAGCACTTGTCTCAGGAAGGAGAGGACCTTGTTGCCCACTTGGCCATGTCTGAGCACATGGAGCTGAGCATCTTCACAATGCCTCGCAAAGGAGCACACAGACAGCAGCTCTGTAGGCCAACTAGACAGGCGCAACAACATCCCACGGCCATTTTGCTCCAACCTACCAACATCTGAATTAAAGCACACACATGAAGTTAACGTCTCAAAGTTGAGACTCAGTAACACAAATAGGCTCATGTAATGATCTCGGTTTTCCTGTGGACGTTGTGTGGATCAGCGCAGTATAAGTGCATATAAATAGGGCCAGATGGCCTCTGCAGTCACTGCAAAAACTTTCAAGAATTACTAAGCATTCTCTTAAGGAGATTCAATATGACATCTTCTTTGACTATTCTAAAGATTGTTATATATTTATTTTTAACATAGAAGTTGTTTCAGTATCACATAGAATTCACACCTCACTACCAACGTACTTCAGGGTTGAGGTAGTATGTGGTTTTAGCTGACCACAGATTTCTGCAGAGAGAGAAGCTCTGTCCCATTTTGCTCCTCTCCACTCAGAGCAGAAGAAAAGCAAGAATGGCTGTCTTTTAACAAAAATACTCAGACAGTAAAACCACATGCAAGGTAAGCTGGTGACAGATGCTGAACCCACAGCAATGTATACGTGATTTCATAGCACAGGACTCTGAGCTGCTTATAGGGGATGGGTGCATCCAACCCACTCACCACAAAGCAGTGCCATCGACTAAAACCAAAGTGCTGGATCCCTACAGAATAACTTGTGGGTTTCAGCAGAGTCCACACAATGAATGAACACAATTTATGCACTACTCTTTTTCTTTAAGATGGTTGAACAGTATTATCCATCTGAGCTAACAGAGCAACATGCCATTTAATCATTAGCTTCATAGACCTCAATAATAAAAAAAAAAAGCATCTGACATCGACAAAATTTTCATTTCAAAGGACAATAGCTTATGCTTTGCTATATTCTCACAACGGACAGAGCTGGAAACACCAAATGCCATGAAAAACTGAATGGAAAAGAAGAAATTACCAAGCGTTCCATCTCCTGCTCCCGAAGCCGCTCTTCCCTCTGCCTCCTGTGATAGTCCATGAGGTCTTCCCTCCCTGAAATGGAGCTGATGCTGTTCTTCCGCTCTCTCACAGAAGTCTGCAGTGAGCTGGGAGTCTGTCTGTAACTTTCCAAGTCTGTATCATCAAATTCCATGGAACTGGTGGAGAGGTTTCTTCTGACAGAGAATGATCTGTCAAAATCCACAGGGGAGAACGAACTACTGGGGCTCGTTCCTGAGAGTCCAAGTCTATCAAAATCATCAGGAATATACGAGGAAGAAGATGCTAAAAGCATTTTTTTAGCAATTCGAGGGCTTGCAGGAACACTAAGAGTGGAACTAACATAGGGATTATTCCCAGAGAATGAATTTGCATGTGGTAAAACCCCTGAGCTGCATGAAGAAAAATTCAGGTAATTATCAGCATCTAAAGCATTCTGAGGTAGGTCCTTTTCTCCAAGTTTTTTCCTTTTTATATTACCCAAAGAGTTTCTTGGGGGCAAACTTAATGGCATCAGCTGGCTTTCTGTTGATTTATGAAGCCTGGGTAGGGAACGGCTGTACATTCCCATATGACTTAGAGATCCACCCGAGTATTTCCTAGGGCGTGAGGCCAGAGTCTCCATCATCACATCCTTGTGTTTAACTGGCTTTGCATGAAGGGCCAGGCCATCTTCAATATTCATCCTGCGGCCTTGCTTTGGGCTAGAAGGCATGCTGGCTGCCCCTGAATTGCTAACAGGGGAAAGCATCAGCTCGCTCCCTGAGCTGCCGTTCCATATCGTAAGAAGAGAGCCTGAGATCTTCTTCGTATCCAGCATTCCTGGCAAGTAGACATTGTCATACGATTTGTTTTTCTGGCTATACTTAGAGTAGTAAAACTTATCTGCATGTCCAAGAGCTTTTTCATTTTCTCTGTTGGCATGAATATCAAAGTCTGTCCTTCCTAAACTGTACCCACTGAGGGATGGAGATGTGCCCGACAGGGAACTCAAATGCTTTACAGAGAAGCTTTTATCTGGAAGATATGGACTTTCACAAGGGAAGAGCTTGCCTCCTTGAATTTTGGTAACAGAGTGTATATTTTTAACACTGGCAGAAGGACTGGGTTTAGCTGTCATAGGTTGTGAAAGGGTTAAATAAGAACCAGCGTAGTCCCCGTTTGTTTTAAATCTGAGACTTGATGAATATTTCTTCGTGTTGAGGTTTTCCATAATATCCTGGAGACCATTTTCAAGGGAATTCACCACAGAACCCTTTCCCAAACTAGTATTTTGTAATTCCATCTGGTTTTGTGTGTGGCTATACTCTGCCATAATCTTACTGGAATCTGTAAGGAAGAGAAAACAGGAAGAAAAAGTTCTTACCAAATAAGTAGCCTCTCGTATATGTATGTCTGCATGTTAACTTGAAAAGAATGCTTTTGCTAATCATTGTCATGCTTGCAGTAAATGTCTCAGACCATTAGATGAAGCAAGGTATAAGCAATCTTCTGATCTCTATTTTAGCAAAAACTGTAGCGTAACAAAACAAAAAAGAGGTAGAGAGTCATTACCAAATTCACATCACAGATCAGCAACAGAGCTGGAAAGAGATCAGACTCTTTGTTGTCTTATCTACTGCAGGACTCTGTGGCTTTCAGTCTTTCTAAGCCTAAGCCTTACAAGATGTTACTGTTTGGAATTTTTACAGCTGAGGTACACAAAGATGCAAAGCTATCAGCAGAGAAAAGAACTGAATGCATTTCTTTCAGGGTACAGGTACTGTTCTGGGTGACTTTTGCTTTTAACTTGTGCAACTAATGCATTTGAGACCTCAGTAAAGCACAGTTCAAAGCTCACAAAGCATTAGTTACCTTTCTGCCTACTCTGAGGTCTGTCAAGCAAAGCTTCATGGAAAACTGACACCTGTTTTTAAAGGTGTTTCAGCTGAGCACCCTAATGTTCTCAAAATAAAAAGCTGCCTAACTACATCTGCAGAGTACGTTTTAAAGGACTGTCCCAAGGAAGTTAGGCTCCATGAACAATAACAATCATATGAACATTACCAAAAAAAAAAAACAAAAAAAAAACATTAACAGGGATTTCAAAATCCAGGTCTCCTACCTAAGCTCAGGATTCTAACTTATATATTGGGGGAGGACACAGACCAAAAAGGATTTTGTAGTGCTGGATGTTATTGTTCAGTGACATGTCAAGCTTCAGCCTACAGCTATGAGTCCCACTCTGCAGACAGCAGATAAAAGAATTCAGCTCCTGACAGCATCAGTCACTGCAGGAGATAAACGGGCCCTTGATGTACAAATGGCACCATAAACATTTGTAGCAGCTCCTTGGATGTGCCACACTGTGCTCTGAGTTAATAAGGCAACCACTCTTCAGTGTCAGGCAGCATCCCTGAGCACAGCTTCCGGGAACATAGGTCAGCTCTGGGATTTTCTCTTGCCTCAGTCACATTCTGCCTGTGACATCAAACCATCTCAAAAGAAACCTAATCTCAGAATGTCACTCTGCAAGAAAACCTAACATCCTAACCTGTAAAGTGCTTTTAAAACCCTCTGAGGTGATCCTTTAATCCTCTTCTGAGTACCACTTCAAACAATTATACAAACCCATTTGCAATTGGATTTCTGCCCCCCACCTGGAACTGCAGAACAGAACTGAGATGATCCAGTTTCACTGCAGTTCAAACATCAGATGGAAGGTGGCAATGCATTCTTTCAGTAAGTCCCTGATTCTGGGACCTTCGTTCCTAACAAGCTTCTGGATTACTGTCCTGAGCATCATTCAATATCTTATCTGTTCCACAGGCTTCTGGAAATGGACTCTCGCCCTCCACCATCTATGGTGAGTCTAAACACGTAACAAAACATTCTCCTCAATTCCTAAGGAACAGATCTGTGCATTTAAGAACAAAGGTAACCATCATCAATAACAACACTCAAGAAAACAAAATTGGTTAACTTTATGGTCAGAAAAAAAAAAGTCTTCCTGTGCACAGCATATCTGGCTAATCATGTGTGTTAACAACACACAAGTCCTTCTTGTGGCAGAAAACATTATCTTGCAGTTTCAGGCCCAAACCACAGATTTACCACTGCACAGTTTAACTTTTTTTTTTCTTTTTTTTTTATGCTGACTGATTTTATTTGCTGTAATTTTAACATAATCATTATGATGATATGATTGAGTTGTCTTTGAACCAGTCTGATCATCACTGCTGTGAGTCAGTTTCTTACAATGTGACATTTTACTTGACATTTTTAACTACTTTCTTAAGTTGTAATGAAAAGCAATGATGAAGTGTAAATGAACAAAAGGAGGAATGTAACCACGTTCAAGACAAAACAAAGCATCTGAAAGAGATCATCATATTAGTGGTGTTATATGGAAGATACAAGAGCTGTTGGAGAGAACAGACACAAAGCATGATGTATATGCCTTGTATGCTTATCCTCCCATTGTGCAACATAACGTAACTTCCATGCTCCCTCTTTCCTCTTCCCTTTTCTAAACTGCTCTAAAAATTAACTGAGAGTTAATCTCACATCAAGAACATATAATGCAAATCGTAACGTGAACACAGCTGAAGTTCAAACAGCTTTGCATAAATTCCACTGACTCCTATATAAATAGCTTAGCAGACACATTAATGGGACATTATAATTGTTTATTACTCCCTTGCAACACCAGCGGGACACATTTCATTCTGCAAAGACCAACTGCTTTTGCCAAAAAACAAGTTAGCTCATGGAAACTTTCAGGCCTGTTCACTACAGCAATGAAGGGTTTGTTGTACTTCAAATCCAAACATGTATAATAAAGAAAGGTCACAATACCTTCATGTAGCTGTGTGGATTCAGCTTTTCTCTATGATACCTAATGCAAATTCTGCCATGTTTTCAGTTCCATTATGAGTGCCCGCAATCATAGGGTTAAATCCCAACTGGACAGCAGCACGTGTTTAACTGAATCTTAACTTCTCCCCACAAGCCAAATCATGTTTTGTTCTGTTAATTCATAAGGTAATGTCTGGGATGAAGCTTTATCAAAAAGCCATGATTTGTTACAGGTTCTGTCTGATGCTGCCCTCAAAGCAACCAGGGCAGGGAGTTCCAGCACGTGAAGCATACAGGGTCTGTCCTGCCCCAAGGTCAGCCCGAGCTCACACTTGCTAACCTTCAGTGCGCAGTTCAAGGTTTCTCTGCTTAGCAAAGCACCCACTGCCTGGGGCTATACAAAAGGAAATTCTCTTCTGTTTGTTTTTTTTTTTCCCTCCCTCCCTCTCTTCTTTTTCCCCCTCATTCCTTTCCTTTTCTGTCCTTCCCAAGTTCTTTAGCTGGGGGTCACTGATTTATATTCGAGCCAGACCTTAAACGGATGGGGGAGGGCTGGCTGGCTGTAGTGTATCCAGCTGTGGCCCTGTTTTGGCTGGTGAAATGAGTTAGAGACAGAAGAACAGAGCACTGATCTTATCTACATGAAAGTGGAATGAGAGGACCAAAATCAATAATAAATCCTGAAGCATCTCAGTAAATTTACAAACAAATTTCATTTCTATTAATTGATTACCTGACCCAACATTCTGAAAGGATGAGGCATTACTTCTGTTCGGCATCATATTTGTCTTCTTATGTGACAGTTAAAAGAAACTTAATTTCGACCTGCAAATAAAATAAAGGGAAAAAAAAACACGTTGCTTTAAGAAAGGTACTGTGAGAACATGTTTCAAGTGCACTGCACAGACCAAAGTTAACTTTTCTTTATGTAAAATTTCCACGTACAACTTAAAAAGAAACAAGTTAAAAGATGTTTAGAAAGTGCACTCTGTGTTTAATGCTGAGGCTGTGGAAAAAAGTGACTGGAGTTGTTTTATCAGTTTAGAAGTTCATATAATTTAATTTGATAATCTGCCATTATCTATGATCCTGACTTCATGCAGGCAGTTACCAGTCACAGCTCCTCAGCTCTGTTCACATTCCTGTGGTTTCCTTAAGAAATCATTAGGAAGGCTGGACTTCTCTGCAAAAGATTTTATTTTTGAGAGCCATAAACGCTCAGATTCAGCCCACACAATGCCAGCATCCTGCAATCATGATGACATCTACATTGAAACAGGTATGCAACCCAAAACACAGAAAACATTTTGGCATGATGTGATTTCTGGGGCTCCAAGGGAGCCAAGGAAGGAATACGAAGAGATTCTTTAAAGTTTATTACAAATAAATAAATAAATTGACACTGCTACAAGAGAAACCTGGCTTAGCAGAAATGCCAAAACTGTATCCCAGCCACTGAAAACTAAAATTCATTTTAAATCCAAACAGAACATCTCTAGGGAGTTACTCTGTTTATGAAAAGTTGAAAAACAGGCTTCAAAAGAATTGCACTCAGCGACAAAATTAATGGTGACTGCTTGCAGGTCCTCTGTGCTTTAATTCTGGGTGAACAAATAGAAATGTGGCAGAAGAACAAGTGAGGGATGAGGACAGATGACTGATGCTGCCTACAGATGAGCCATCTATTCGCCCTCGGTGGTCACAGCCTCAGCCTTTCGGGTCCCCACTGCACAGAACCTTCTTGCCATGCTTTTACACAAGAGAACAGCCTTAGAACAGGAGCTGCCTGCAAAATCCCTCTGGAGAGAAGCTTCCTTGCAGTAACCTCTGGCCTTCCGCCCACCCTGCAGCTCCCCTCCCTTGCTGTGCCAGGCAGGCCCTGCCCCTCCCCTCTTACTTCATGAATCACATCTGCGCTGATCTCACTTCACAGCACTTTCTCCCTCTACAGAGGTCATTCCCCACTCCTTCTAAGGAGAGAGTTTCCACTCCACCAGGCATCTCTCTTCACAGTGAGAGGCTGCCTTCACCCTGACAGCCCTCGCCAGGAACGGGAGACATGGGCACTGTGAATGCAGTTCTGCTTTCCTTGGGAAAGGAGGAGGCCTCCACTTGGGTCTTCGGTACTGCAGGCTTTGTGTGCTCCAGGGCAGATGGTGGGAAATGGCATGGAAAGTAGACAGTTTTCCATCCACAGGTGTCATGTTCAGTGAGCAATTCTGTTGACACTGAACATTTACCACCCCTGAAACACAGACCTTGAACATCTCTCATCCCCGAGACCCAGTACGGTCTCCCGCCCCACAGAGTTCCCATCCTCCTCGCCTTGCCTTCTCTTACAAGTGGCTGGTGATCATGAACTCTCCCAGCCCAAAACTCTTAGAGGTTTCCCAACCAGGAAGGACCAGGTGGTGCTCTGTCATTCGCCTGCCGGCAAAACGTTAAGCAACAGGATGGAAATGCCATTAAAGTGGCTGCTACCTTCCCATCTTGGCACAGTGTGTGCACACAAGGCACTGTTAAAAGACACTTTCAGACCAGTGACTCCAGAAAAAGGAGGTGAATATTTAACTTCTCAGCACACGTTCCACTTCACACAGAAAACTAGTGAGTTGCAACGTTTCACAACATTAACAGAATAATCATATAGATGTTAACTGTACCACTGATCAGAAAATATGGACAACGTGGGATGAAAAGACAGAGGAAAGGGTTCTTTAAAAGAATAATGGGAAATACCTCTAATACCATTCTGCATCTCTAGCATTACCGATTTATCGTTAAGATGACTGGTAAGATCACTAGAAAATAATTTAAAAGTCCATCTCCTCTATCCTGTGAGATAATGGCTACCACTTAATCAATACGACAAATATTAAAGAGCAAACAGCTGAGAGGAAAGGATTTCTATGTAATTGAAAATTCAATCTTACGTTTGGTGAACTCATTTTGCCAACAGTCAAAAGGAAGAATGTATTTTTTAAGGTTAAATATTTATACAGCTTCAGCTCCAGTTTCAGAATTCAATATATAACTATCTCCTTTGAGAATGAGAGATCAGAGAGGTCATCACTTCACAGCAATAGGACCTGGGGAGAGAAAAACTATCTATATTTTTCTACTGAGAACATACGCAACAAACTTCAAATGAACTTGGGAGTTAAACTAACAGCTCAAACTCAACAGTTTATCTGCTCACATGAAATCATACTCTTTCAGGCCAGGATTAAGCAGTACCTCATCCAGGCTGAACCTCGCAACAGAGCACACATTGCACTCAGCCTTGTCTGGAATGAAGAAAAGTGACTTCATCTGGGATTTATGGTCATCTGAAGTGAATGTAGACAGCATTACCAATCGCGTTTCATCCCTGCAGTGCCCAGGCCAAATTAAGTTTTGTTTTACTAACGACCAGAAGACACAGTGATTCATGGCTCAAACAGGCGGCGAGACAAACAAAGGATTCCACTTCTGAGGTATTATAACACAGGGTTGCATTATACTAAACATCCATTCACTCAGCTGAGTAGAAGAGATCTACAGTTCCACATAACGCAGGTACAGCTCAGAACAATGTTTATTCCAGAGATTTAGGGTGGCATTTCCTCACTGCATGGGCTCTCTCCCCTTTCTTCAGTTCAGCCTGAGCTGACAGCCTCCTTCCTGCAGGACAAGCTGCTGCAGCATGCTGGTCACTCTTGTGTTGCGAACAAGCCCCTCACAGTGCCTCAGGAATAGCTACTGCGTTCCTCTGACTGAAAATAAACAGCCATTTTTAAACAAAGTTCTTAAAGTTGACCATCTGCTCGCTCAGGCTTCTCTGCACTTCATTGTTTCTTCATTCCTGGTTTCCCAAACAACACCACAAGTAGCTCCTGGCAGCTCCTGTCCCCTCTCATGTCCCTGACATTTCTCCCCAGGAGCTTGAACTGCAGCAGCGTACAGCCACCCAAGAAATTTTTCTGCTAAGTTTTTCCAATCCAAACAAAATTTGGTGAATGATTGACGATGGCTTTGGTGCCTGGAAAATTGCAGCTTTCCCACAGAATAGCACACCTGTACCCAAAAATGGGCTGCTCCAATCCCAAGTCCATTTACTTTCTTCCTGCACAATCTTAGGACAATGCACTTGCTCCCAGTTAAAATAAGACATTTTTTTCCCCTCCTCTCTTATTCTTTATTTATGTAAAGTCCTGATAGGCTCACTCACATGGATAGGAAAGTGAACTTTATGAAGCTCTGTAGTTTACCTCCAAAAACACTCAAGTGTAAATCAGCCTTTCCCCAGTCCCTTAAAGCCTACTGCCAAACCAAAGCAACATAAGCAAGGCACCTGCAAAACTCAGTTGAGATGTTATACCCAAGGCCTAGGGAATGAGTTCATCCTTAAGAGGGACCGTGGCCACCTCTGCCAAAAGCTCAGGAACTCAGCAAGGCTGCTATCTTAAAGTTCACTTAAACATTTCCATTTCCTCCTCCTCCTCCCCCACAGCCCAGTACACCAGACCTTAAGCTACAGCTAACTTTCGGCCAGCACAGCCCTGAAAATCTTCCAGTCCCTCACCTTCCACAGTATAGAATACATATAGCCTGCAATATGCCAGTGTGAGTGACTGCAAGGTCTGGTCATGGAGCTTTCATTCCCAAAGCTCACCCTTTGGCACTTTCAGACTAAATAAATTAAAAGGCAAATGTCTGCAAATCCAATCTGATGAAGTCCCTTCCTTGTAACCCTGCACGTTTCCGATATGGAAAAAGGAGTGGCAAAGGAAGTCACTTTTAGAGCTTATCTCTTCCTCTGAGAAACTATCATGCTGGCTATTGAAGAAGGAGCAGAAAAAGGGCAATGTGACAACAACAGAAAGCATCCTACACAGCTTTATTCTCATAATAAACCACATCTATTTTTCTGGTATAACTACACCAACAACTCCAAAAACTGCACCCAAACACAAGATTTTCAATTGTTCCACCCCACTGCATAAGAATGATTCTCTCCCCTATAAGGGCTGATTCAAATAAATTACTCTTTCCAGTAAACTGGAACCACATATCCATTTTAATCAGGTCAGGAAAACTGACCATTTTAAATACTCATCAAAAATGAAAACATTTATTACCATTTAAGTACCACAGTTTGATTGCAGATAGAAGACATCACCTTATTAGAATGTCCACATGAAAAATTCAGTGCAAACAGTGAAGCTTCATAACAGAAGCTGCACTGTAACAGATACTCTTACCTGGAGTTGAAAAAGTTCACATCTCAAAGAACCTTATCTGATGCCTGTACACAGGATGGGCAAGACAAGAGATTAAACTACTGACTCAAACAGCATTATTTCAGCAGACATCCTTACCCCTCCCTTACTTCTCGGTCACACAAACCACTGTTTCATCTGGATGTTTCACGGAGCTAAGCAGAGGTTAAGACTGCTGTTTTAAAAGGAGAGTTCATTGTTTTCTGCCAAAACAAAATCCACCAAGAGGCAGAAATATTTTAGAAGAAATTGCTGTTAAAACAATGAAGTCCTTTCTTCATGCTGAAAAACAGGGCTGGCAGAGGACAAGCCAGTCCCAGGTCAGCTTGGTATCTTGCTGGTAGTACAGCTTAGGAGTCAGCTACCCAGCCCACACCACCTTACCACTGAGCACCAATATCAAGGAGCTCCCAGGCCTTTGTCAAGCACTATTTCATCAACTCTTTTTCTGCTAAAAAAAAAAAAAAAAATGAGTGCGCTAAATCAGGATGTAAAAATTCACACGGTCTTGGCAAACAGAGAGCTCTGCTGGTGGCTAATGGCCTAAGACTGCTTGTATCTAATTGCACAGACTAACAAAAAACAAACAACATCTGGTGTAGCAGGAAAAGTACATAACTTTTCATATCTGAAAGCTGGGAAATGGAGATTTTCTTGATCTAAAATCTGAGGAAGGAGGTCGGGTGAAAAACATTACGAACCCAAACTCATACACCATAGAGAAGCAGAAAGACTTTGAAGTTCCTTCTTTCCTAACCTGAAAGGATACATTTGCTGTTAGTGTAACCCTAATATGTTTAATAAGAACTTGTCGAATACAGCAGGTAAGTCCCAGAAAATCTGAGAGGTTAGAAAAACTACTCAGAACAAGTCCTAAGATTTAATTTTTTCCTCTGGGCGGGGGGTGGATGCCAGGGCTGCTTCTCGGACATCCTTACCATTTTTCCCCTATCTTCTTATTACATTTTCCCACTCCCTCAGCCAACCTTTGCCCATGATCCACTTCCCTGTGTGCTGATTTCTTTCACTGCCACTTTGTGCCTGTCAGTTCCTTTGTTAATCAGCAGCCTTCACTGCCCACTTACTCTGACAGCTTCTCTTACTCCGTTTGTCCCTTTCTCCTCAATTTGTCTCCTTCCTGAGACGCTTGCCCTGTATTTCCAAACATCCCCTCCAGCTCTTCAGCGTGCCTTCATTTTCCAGCACTCTCAGTGCAGCAGAGATGCCCCCAAACTAAATGCTTCACATCACAATTGCTTGGCAAACCACATCATGACAGTGGCAGCTTGAGAAGCTTCAAATTGTCAGGATGTGCCCACTGCAGGCAGCAGTGCTACCAAACCATGGGCTTGCCTACACGACACACCACACCACTTATCAGTAGGATATTGTTTCCTTAAGTGAAGAATTCAGGTGCTATACCTGTAGTTATAGCACTTAATATAATGAAGGCAGTTAGCTAAATAGTTCACTGAAAATCTGATCCTGCTTGCATGAGACTTGAGGAGGAAAAAAACAAGCCTCACATTTATAGATTTCCCTCCTACACTGAGGTGCGTGGAGGACCTTCTGCAGGGAGAACTCCCAGATTTCCTCTTTCGTGCCCCACCACTCCAAAACAAAAGCCAAGCAACAGGCATCTGCTCTGAACACGCTAAGCAGGGCATCACCTTACAGCCGGTCAGCTAACGCACTGGGATGCACTGCTTGCAGTGCTGGCTGTTCTACACACCAACCTTAGCAAACGAAGATGGAGAGAATGCACTACATGCACAGTGAACGCAGCGTTAACTCTTTCACCAGCAATCAACACTTTTTCCCTCCCTTCCATTATTCCAGTTGTTCTCAGGATCCTGAAGCAAGAAAAGGCTAGACCAGATCTCCCCACCCAAAATCCCTTAATTCTTCTGGCCCCAGCCAATCTCAAGGCAGACCTGCAATTTTCATTCGACCGACCCTCTGCCTCCCAGCTTAAAAAAAAAAATACTCCAGGTCTAGACTTTGTTCCTTCCCTGAAATGGTCAACTTCACAGACTTTCAAGAAACCAGTTGCTGATGGTATCCAGCAAGCACCGATTAGAACTGATTTGGAAAAAAATGACTGCTCTTCCTGTCCCGGTTGCTGTCAAAGATTTCCATTCCCTCAGTGAGAACACAGACAAAAGAGCTGATTGAGCATTTGAGAAAACGGAAAGCCATTTCTGGTGCAGAAAAGGAACCACTTAAAGGGACCACAGGAAAGGTATCAGCGGCTCCAGCAACAGCACAGAGCTGCTACCCGAACACTCTGAAAGCTAACATGTGCCCTTTCTCTCCTTCAGTTCCCACTCTGACAGCACAGGTGAGCACTCTCCTGCGTCCTGCTAACTACATCCCTTCCTTCTGCTAAGGCAAAGCAAGCCCATCTCCATGCCAGCAATCCACCTTGGCTCTACCATGCCTTTCCTCACCCCGCATCTCTTCCTTCTCCCGCATTTATTAGAACCGTGAGGGCTTGGAAAATAAATAAATAAATGAGAAAATCACCGTATCTAAGAGTCGGCAATGTTCCCTGTCTTTCTGTTTCCCCTAAAGAGAGGGTGCGTGCGCCCCGAAGCTTCAGTAGTCGCCCTTTTCCGACGGGCGATGCCCACCGGCCGCCCTGGGGATGCAGAACAGGAGTCGGCGTCGAGGCGCGCAGACACGGTGACAAGATGAGCGCTTGGTGGAAAGGAACTGGTGACAAAAGCAATGTGCTTAAGCTCACGGAGGCACAACCCCATCTCTCCAGCCTTTATGTAAGCACCGACAGCCCGTTCGCACTTCTCCACGCACGGAAACGTCTCGGGCGGTTCAAAGGAGAGCGCTGGGGACCGTCGGTTTGCACCGTGCTCCGGGAGGGATGCGATCCGTCGGCTCCGCGAGGGGTCCTGCCGGGCTGCCCGGCTCCCGCAGGGCGCTCAGGTGCGAGGTTGCACCCGGCGGTGCCGTCCCTCCCGCAGAGCCAGACTACCGAACAAAGAGGCGCGGACAAAGAGCGCCGTCCCCAGGTAGCGAGCGTGGGGTGGGGGGGGAAGCACAAAGCACCGAGACAAAGCTACGCCGTCCTCCCGCGCACCCACCCGGCCCACACTCACCNCAGCACCGCCCCTGGCGGGGCTCTGCCGTGGGGTACCCCCGCGGGCGGAATGGTTCGCTCCCCGCAGGCTGGGGTCGCGGGAGCGGGACAAGCGAAGAGGAGCCGGAATAGGGGGGTGGGGCTGGGAGGAGGCGATCGGGAGGAAAGAGCGGAAAGAGCGATAGGGTGAGGGGAGGCGGCGGCGGCCAGCTGGGTCCTGCCCCGCCGCTCCCCCGCAGCCGCGGGTAAGCGTCGCGGCGTGGTGGGCAGCGCCCGCGGGAGACAGCCGGCCCCACGGGGGCCGCCGCGGGCGTTTTGCGGAGCATAAATATTAATCGTGAGGCAATTTCCTGCCCGTGAGATTAGCTGAGCAAATAGGGCGGCTGCCAGGAAGGCGCTGGCTTGCTTTTCTTTGCCTGGGGCCGGGGGTGCGCTTACCTGCGCCCGCCTGGGGGTCCCTGAGCCGAGGCGGCTCCCTGAGACCCACGAGGGAAAAGGGCTGCCCCCGGGGCTGAGCATGACGGCCACCTGCACGACCTTTGAACAGTTTGCCCTTACCTGGAAAAACACCACCACCAAGCACCACGTGTGCGTGCTTAACGCTTGTGGCCTCCTGAAGCGGCCCCACGTTTCCACGAAGGCTGTGTGGCTGGTTTGCCACTGTCCCGGGGTGTGGAGCTCAGCTGACCTAGCAGGCTGGGCACAGGGCCTTTGTTTGCACCCCATGGCCCTACAGCCCAGGCAGGGTGTGTTTGCTGAAGCCACGTGCCCAGCCCACAACATGTTTGTCCAGGAACGCTGGGGATGCTGGCCCAGGCACCTCCAGAGGTCTGGGATGGCTGTTGCTGTCACCAGGGCAATCCAAGGAGCCTCCAGGGTCTCTAGTGTGAGCCAGACATGCAGCCAGCATTGCTCCTTCAACATCTGTGCACCCTCAGCTTCACGGAGAAAACTCCAGCAATCAGAGAACTAACCGCAGCCCATGAGATGGGGGCAGAAGGCCACGCCATCCTGGGTCACAGTCTTGCTTGGTGGAGAGTGGCCTCGATGCACTGCTGTTCCCTGTTTGAATCTCACTAAGCAAGAGAGGACTGTGCACGCACCTCCTGCACGGGGGCCTGGGTAGCACCCCACAGACCTGACACTGCAGAAACTGTGCACTGGTCCTGGTTGCAGCATTAGTTACGATCTAGAGCCTGCCTTGCGCTTTCCCTGGGATATTTTACTTGGCTAAAACCAGCACTTTACCACCGTATAAACCCTGTAATCACTCTGTAAAATCTCAAATCTGTATTATAACACCCTCAGTCCCAGAGAACACTAAAGAAGTAATGGCTGTCCTGGTGTCTACTGCTGTTTTGATAGAAAACGATGAGCTTTTAAGACAAGTTATTCCAATGGGCCAGAGCCTAGCTGAGCTCTTCCCCTGTGATGTCTGGGGCTTCATCTACTGCTGGTGTTGAACCTGGCTCTACTGCTGTGTTCACCAAAATAACAGTAAGTCCTCGCAGTTAAACAAATAAAGGCACATACACTTCAGGAATGCAAAGTTAAGGACGTGCTCACAGCTGGAAGAAGTAAGAATGGCTTTTAACAGTGCCTGTAGTTAGAGCCAAAAGCAGCCAGCCTTCTCTTCATCTCACGAGGTTTTCTTTTGTTATTTTGAGTGGGAAAACTGTAATAGTAGTCTGCAAAAACCTCCCTAGGGAAAATGAAGCCTAATAATATGGAAAGGAGTAACTTAAAAGGTACAAACATTTCCTCTGAATGAATTCAGGAATGGCTGTTGAATTGTCCCTGTGGTTAGCTCCTACACAGTAGGTGGGGTGTCAGCAAAGCTAGATGAGGCTGAGCATGTGTTTCCCCTCATAGATATTGGTAGGTCACTTCAAAAGTGATGCCTCCTGTTTATTTCTATGGAAACTGCAACAGATACAAAGTACACAATAGACTGTTTGATAGGGCACATTCTCCTCTGCAAAACACTGTTTTTCAAGATAGTCGCCACCCTTAGCTATTCATTTTCTCCTGCATTGAACAAGAATCTGTATGGCATGCTTCTAAAACTTGCCATCCAGAATGTGGCTTGTCTTTCACATTGTCGCCATCACTGAAACACACACCCACCACCTGCCTGTTTGATCTCCATCAGTGTTCAGCAAGAATTGATGAATGCCAGTGGGTGCAATTTTTTCTGCATGAAGGAGTTCAGTGACACACCTTTGCTTCACCTGCACTTCCATGTCAGATGTTATTTTGTCAGACTGCCCTTGTGCTGCCATCTGTCACATGGCAACTGAATGTATTGTAATACTGGTGGGAAGGTGCAGCCTCTCCTACTGTACCACCAACATCTGCCTCTGACATCGTGGCCCATCGTAATGAAATAGGAGACACTGCTTTCAGAACAGTCCTTGTATGTATGGGAAAATGTTACCCAAATCCGTGTCATCTGTCTCTTGGCAGGAAAGGAGTGAAAAAGAAGGAATAAATAACAAGATATACTCAAAGTCAGCCATAGCTACAGCCATTAAGTAAGGTGATAAGTTGGAATTTCTTACCAAGCAAGACTCTAGCAACTTGTAAACAAAAACTGCACACTTGGATCTTTTACAGCTGAGAAATACTTAAAAATGAGCACAGAACTAAAACTCCAAAAACAGAAGAGGTGCAACCTGCTTGCTCTTTTTGAACAAAAGCAACAAAACACTTACTAAGGAGAATTGGGAAGAATGATACAGAAACTTGCTCATGACTAGGAGTTTCAAATGGCTTTACTTACTTGTCCACCTTGCTAGCTTGAGCTGTCTTGATGGCAGTGCCATTGCTATATCAACTGTATTGCAAATCATGGAGGCCTTCAAAACTCTCCACCCCTGAGTATGCAGCGTGCCCAATAAAGGTTTAGTAGTTTCCATGGTAATTCATATAAGTAAAAATCAACTGTAGGAAAGCTTGCAGGAAGTATATTTAATCAGGAGCATGGAAAACAGTAATAAAAATATCTCATTAGCATGCTTCTGTAACAGGGAAGGAGAAATCTCCTCAACCGGTTCTAAACTGAAGTCACCTTACAGCAGGCACACGTAGTCACCATCTCTCCCTTAACCAGTGCCGTAGTGTTACAGGTTGTATCCACATGAGGTGTGGGCACGACTGTTTCTGTACAGTGAGCCAGAGCCTGCAGCTGGGAGCTGGTTCAGGCTTTGTGCTACCTGCGGCAGGAGAGGCAACACTGACCTGACAAAGTCAGTCAAGATGAAGCTCTACCTGCTGATGACTTAGGGCATAGTTACACCCAGTTTTTTTCTTTGGTGGTAAAACTGGTCCAGTTTCTTCCCTTTCCTGCCTTAAGTATTCATTTAGGTTCCCAATCTATAGTCTGTGGCTTTCTTTGCCAGGCTGATGCAGTTACTCATGGAAACCAGATCAAGAAAATGATCCAGGTGAATACTTCTTTCCCTGCTCCCTCCTTCTGAAAGAGGTCCAGTATGTCCTTGTGCTAGAGTGACTGATGAGAAGAGAAACCACGGCACTCTGCTGGAGAGCAAGCTACATTTCTTGAAATAGCATCTCCAGTACACCAATGGATTCTTCAGTTGCACCCTTCTTGAGCAGCACGTGGCAACAAATGGGGTTGTACTGACTCAGTGCTTTGCAGCATGTAACAAGAGCATTTGGAGCCACTGCCTCGGTAAGGAAACCCAACCGTTGTTCACAATTGCAGAATAATACTAACACAATTGCTTATAGCTCAAATATTATAAGAATTTTCACAACCAGAGCTTCTGAAAGCAAGTGGTAATTCTGCTGTAACTTCATGGGAGACATCTTGAGGCAGTGTAGTACGCTGGACCTGGTTCTGAAGGAATCTTGGTTTGTGAGGCTCACTGGGAATCTCTACTAAACAAAGAGGCAACCTGGAGCATGACTGCATTCATTAGGACCATTCTGGTGAAAAAAAAAATAATCATGCCCAATAGTTCTGCTTGTCATCTGAGCTGCAAAGTGGAAATCTGTTAATCCAGCACACAGTGCAGAGGTATATCAAACAAAAAGATAATTGAGCTGATATTCAGCCAGTGAGGAGTTTTTGTGACTTGGCCTGAAACTTTAGTGAATTGTCACACAAGTGCTATCAACAACAAACCGCCTCAGGAGAATAAGGTACATGAGTAATCAAATCTCATGCTTCAGGGCACAAGTCAATTGCTGGAAGGGTCAGGGAAGGAATTTCCTCACTCGCTTCCTTTGCGCAGTTGTACACAATTAACTAGGTAGTAATTGCAAGGCAAGAAAGTGGTTAGGTTTTGCATTCCTCTGAATCATCAAGTGCTGCCTGCTTTTGCAGCTGAGTTCTGAGCTTAAAGGACCAGGCTGGCAGGGCTTGTTCTTCGTTGCTCTTCTGCGAGGCTTTGCTTCTGTTTGCAGTGCAGTTGCAGGGTCTGCTCTTCTCATGCTTGCGGAGTATGTCTGTATTTCAGAACAACCGTGAAAGTGAGGCCTTAGATAATTCAGGCAGTTTTCTGTTAATGGGTTGTCACCTTAAAATGTCTCTATCAGTGAATTACGTAACTGATAATTACTCACATAAGTAGTAGCAATGTTGTAGCCGTAGTGACCTAGAGGTATATAAGCAACACAAGAGCTGTTGGAAAGGCAACCATTTTTGTTAAAGCTACCATACCATTTAGTGTAATAAAAGGTCTTCCTATTTCTTATTTAAATAACATGTTTTAGTAATCAAAAAGATCTTCACTAATACAGGCCAGACATCACTCTTTGTATCACAAGAGCACTACCCTATTAGCTGGAGCATGGCTGTCTTTGTAGCTGATTAATTGCTTCTCTTTGCCAGAAGCAGCATGCATTTGTGAATGAGAGAGGCTTATGATTTAATTATTCAACCCTTGATACTGCAGCTAAACTCAATACAGTGTTATTGAAGTTTTTGCTATGCACAAATACATGTTTGGTACATGACAGCCCGTTTTGGGAACAAACAAGCTGATAACCCCAAGTATGGGTCTACGGGCAGAACCTTGTTCAGTGTTCCTTGCTGATGTTAAGGCAGTAGCAAATGATGGGCAAAGAAGGCATGGTGCAATTACAATAACTTCAGTGTTTCACAACTACAATCACAGATGAGGGCAGCAATTCATTCTGTAGTTGGTGGTTGGATACAAGGGGTATCTGTGTCCTGTGGTTGCTCCTTCTAGACGTTTTTCCCAGCAAGTAATAAGCTGATTAATAGATTCCCACACACGCCTCAGTTTGTCTCTGATGCCAAGCCAGGAAAATGTGCTGTTCCCGTTTGGTCTGTATCTGTCATTATCAAATCTGGATGCACAAATGTTTTTATATCTCTTTGTATAACAGTGCAGTGGGTTGTCTGAGCAAGGTAGTACTTTCTTCAGTAGGGAAATTGAAGAAATTGAAAAATGCTTAAGCCACATGACCAAGGTTACACACAAAATCTCAGCTACAGCAAAACATGGAATGGAAAATACTTCTTTGATTTTAATTCACGTAAAGCTAGATCTCTGTGTTGAAATAAGTACTCATTTGGGGCCTTCCGACTGCAAAAACTTTCTTCCTCTTCAGATGAAATTCAGTTAACTAGTAGAGTCGGAAGAGGTAAAACAGTGCCTTTCTACCAAAAGGGAAGGTGATTGCCAAAACATGCTACTTTCTCTACAGAGTAATTTGGGCTACAATTGAGTTAGTGGCTTTCTTAAGGGTGAAAGCTCATCCTAGCAAAGGTTAGATAAAATACACCCTCACAACTGCTTCATGGAGCTGCCTTTGCTAACAGCTTTTATGTCTGCACTGAAAAGGGTTGTAGAGGGATTTTCTTGTCAGATGGCCCTCAAATGTGAAATTAACTCTCACTAACAGCACAAAGGATGACAATATCATTACCACTTTCCTACATTACTAAGGGCAGAATGTGATAAAGACAAATTTCAGCATTAGCTTTATGTGTATGTGTTTGTTGTTTTGTTTTTCTCCAAACAGGGACAAGATTAAAGCAACAGAAAGTAAATACAAATTATCAATTTTTTCCTATCTGTCCTTTACTCAAAGCTGCTTATGTGCTTAGATAAACAAAATATGCAAAACCCAAAGACAAACTTCCTGGAGAGTCACTAATGCCTACTGCAAACTCAGCCTAACCGAAACAGTAGTCCAGGCACCAAACTCTCTGACTGCTGTTCCAACTCCTTCAACAAAATCCTAAAAATAGAGCAGGGTAGGGGAGAGGGTTGCAGAATGGCACTCATTCTGTCCTGTCAGAAAGCATGGGCCAAGAAGGGAGATGGACCAATGCTTCCCTGCATTTTTAAACTAGTCACTACTGTAGAAAGCCTGCTCCAACAGCCAAAACAACTTTGATACCAAGCTGCTCACCTCGGAGCATCTGTGCCTGTCCTGCATCACTACACGCCAGCAGCCCAGGCTGCCTGTTTACAGAGCAGTCCCATGCATGCTTTTCCATCTGGGTCTGCCCTGCTGCTACCATGATCCCACGTGCTCCCAATGAAATTCACACCGACTGATGTAGGATTAGGCCCACAG
Source organism: Odontophorus gujanensis (assembly GCA_013399175.1). NCBI lineage: Eukaryota > Metazoa > Chordata > Aves > Galliformes > Odontophoridae > Odontophorus > Odontophorus gujanensis. The sequence goes on from VXAB01011200.1 coordinate 220,151, forward strand.
GAAGCAATAAAGTATGCTTGCTGATCCCAGAGTATCACAGGAAATTAACATATGACATTTTTTAACACATTGTTTTAATAAATTATAATTTCGCACTGTAGTTTAAAGGAGACCGTGAAATGTGAGATAGGACACTGGGGGTGGTCTCTCTTCAGTTTCATAATGCCTTGTTTTCACGTTGCATTTTTTTTTTTTCCTTCTTGGTGCTACCAAAACATTGTAACAGTCACAGAAGCATCCCAGCATTTCATGAACAGCACCATTCATCTTGATTGCAAGCTCCCACAGGTCTGTCCTGTAACCTTAACTGAGAAATCCTTCACAGCCAAGAAGAGAAGTACACCATCTTAGCTCTACACTTTGCTAACAGCACATAAGCTAGGTAGCAATATGAAAAGGGAACACAAAAGCAGCCAGCCAATGAATGCACAGGGACGAAAGGGCTGATGTTGGATCCTCATTAGACTTCTGAGTAGTTTGTCATTAGCTTGCTTGTAAAACCTCAGAGGCTTTATGGGAGAAAAAATATTTCTTCACGCAGAATGCCTGAGATCTCTTCTTTTGCGAGTGGAAGTTTCAGGCTCCCCCTCCCCTTTCATTTCTGGAGAGGCTGCCAAGTTTTCCAAGAGCTAAAAGCAACAGCTTTCTGTTCAACGTTACTTCATGCTTCTGGTATTAATCTAATAGAAGGCTAGAAGGGGAGGAGGGGTAAGAAGGCAATGAAAGCTAATTTCCTCCCATGCAGCAGGAAATCCATAGAAAATTCAGATCTAACACTAATTTTAACAGCTGGATGACTGCTTTGGCTTTTACTTGCCATAGGAACATACTACTATGTATTTTCTTGCTATAGAAAGAAAACAGGCATCAAGCAAAAGGAAAAATAAAAACATGTAGTTGTAAACATGCCTATTAACCCATCCTCTTCAACCAGCCAGGCTAGAAGTATTAACACCTTTTTCAAATTGCCCCTTATTTTCATTAACGTTGCTAATAACAACATTCATGAAAACAAAATGCGTAATGAGATCATCTTGCTAATAAGCTCATCAACAAATATTTGCTTGGGAACTGCTCCAGTAGCCACTTAGCAAGTTTGAGAATCACACAACTGAGATGTTGAACTAAAACTCCACGATGAAGGTGAAAATTTCTTAGCAAAAACATCACAAATAAGTGACACAGATGTCAGACACATCAGTCCTGCAGCAATTCACAGCCACATATAGCATAGACCAAATAACTGTTAGTAATACCTTTATAAAGAATGCTGTATACTGGCAGATAATTTCTTGTATTCAGCCTATGATCATGGATAATTTCTTTACTGGGAAAGGCTTGCTTATTTATTCTGGTAATAATAGCTGGGAGGGTGGTGGTCACAAGTGTAGTTCTTTATCTTGATTATGTGATTCATTTTTTTCTTCCTTTCATGCTTTTTGCTCAGGCTTTGCTCCACCTGTTTCTCATGCACCATATGGCTTGAATCATGTCATACTGCAGAACTCAAGATTTTTTTTTTTATGTTGATGCAGAGAAAGCTTAATAGAGCACACATGCTGAAATGGAACCCTGCTTTGTAGATGAAACAGGGCTATTGTGTGTTCATGCGTGCTTCATGTACAAGGAAGGATCCATTCTACAGTCTGATTTCTCCATTTTAGCAAATTATTGTGATGAGAATGCCTTACCTGCCCACTGATGCATGAGATCAACAGAATGAACATGACAGCTGGTTTTAATGTCACTAGCTGCAGCCAGCTGTTACACTGAAGGCGTTAATCACCATTTTCATCAGTCACGGGCTTGGATTAAGCAGGCTGCAAGAATCAAGGACTCTCAAGGGTTAGTGATGGCAGAAAAAAAACCTAGAAGCTAACACCCAAACCACCGAGTAGGAGTCACACAATGTGAACAGAGAGGCTCCTCTTGGGGCAGATAAGTGCGGGGCTGGAACACTTCATAGCTATAGCTTGAAGTACTGATGGGCTGCGGAGTGAAAATAAAGCATTGAAAAGAAATGAGAGAACAAGAAAAGTTGTGGTGCGTCTTAGACTAGAAAGAAGCTTAAAAATGTGGAGCTTCCTAGGGGCTAGTACCGCTGACAAGGCAGAGATAATTAAGAAAGCTTTTCACTTTCCTCATTCTGTGTCATAAAACTGAGGATTTTGTGCACATTTTTTTAAGACAACAGGACCATTGCAATCACTCCCTCTGTGCTGCAAAAATTCCAGCTCATATCAGGTTTTCCTTGTAATGGAAACAAGCTGGCTGAACTTCAAAAACTTGATAACAGCTTATGTAGAGAAAGGACAACAGTAGTTACACTTTGCTATTAAAATTTTGTTCCGACTCCCTTTAAAAAAAGTAATAGTTGGAATTAAAGAAATAAATAAATAAAGAGAAAGAATAAGTGGGATAGAATTTGGCAGTGCTTACAATAGTGGCACTTGCATCCAGTAGCAGATCAGGGAGAGAATGTGAAGATGTGGCTATTTTGGAATTTGTTCAAGGAATGATATCTAACAGCTCAACTTTCGTCAAACATGCCGTGGCCAGGAGATGTGAGCCCCGCGAAATTCCTGAGTTCAGTCAGACATTTTCAATGACTGAGAAACTGAAAGGGGAGTTTTGAAGATGACAGATGTGTGAGCAGCTTATTTATTTCTTTATTTGAAGGTACAGAATCACCCAGCCCTGATAACATTGTCTTAAGAGCACAAATACTGCAAAGAGCCTAGGAAACAGAGTGAAAAATGTTGAGGGAGTGGAAATAACCTTTGATGGACAAATCCAGTCCAAGCCTTTCCCTCTCAGGCTTAATTGTGCATGTTTCCTTTTCTTTGTCTCTCTTTTTTTTTTTTTTTTCAGTTCCTTCCACAGTAGAATTGTAGGTTCAGTTTCAGGAGTACCCTAACTTTCCTTGGCTTCTGCTCTCTGTTAAAGCCGTGTGGTCTGTGCCACTTCTTGTAGATGTAAGAATTATGCAGGGGCTCACAATAACCAGAAGCTGAGAGTCTATATAAATAAGACATTTATCCTTCTCTGAAATAGAAATGTTTCTCTTTTTAAAGTATTACAGTCACTCCTTTTTCTTCTCTCCTCCTTCTTTCCTGCCCATATGCAACCAAAGAAATGGCCTTTGTTAGTTCTTCTGGGCTGGCAAGAAGCCCAAAGATCCAGCTGACCAAAACTTCAAGTCAGCAAATGCAGTGGAAGGAATGTCCTTTTCAGAACCCCGTTTCACAGCCTTGCTGTCACTGAGCACAGCAGTAGCTCCGTGCAGAAGCACCTTGCCTGGCCCTTCCTGAATCTCCCTCACTCTGTTCCCGTGCTGAATTAGTAAACTCTTGTTACCCACCACCAGCACACCAGCGTTCGGGTGCTGGGCTCTGAGGGAAGCTGATATCACAACAACAGTCCAAATTGAAGCTGCCATCAGTGGATTTGTGGAGAAATAACAAAGCTCAGTTGAGTGTCTGTCGCACCATGTTACTCTTGTAATGTGGCATCCCATAGAGTGAGGCAGCTTGAGAGGGCAGAGTTAGCCTAGACAATGTACATCCAGCAGAAGGTCCCCACATTAAACACTTCTGTGCTGCTATTAGTGCTGGCCCGCTACAGGATCACTGAGTGGGCCATACATTTCATACACAACAGTCAAGGACTTCACAGAAGCTACTGGATCCCACTGGTCAGTAGTCAGAAAATTAGGTGCAGTGAACAAACTTAAGGGTGTCTCTCGTACATTAGTTAGGTATGGTGAATCGTGTATGATTTTCCCCAAAAAAAAGTACAGAAAGGAGAAAATAAATACACAGTAATTGAAGGATTCACCAGAAGGCACAACAGTTTGTGCACTCCACAACAGAGAAGTGATTCGTTCTGCAATAAGAGATCTTCAGATAATCAAGAAATAAACACTTGCTCTCACACAATCTTGTTTCCTTAGCCTGTGCAACAAGTGAACACTGTTCTTTCTGATCCTCCCCTTCCCTTAGTGGTCCTTTGGTATTTTCCTCTTATTTTGAATTTCCTGTCTGCACTCTAGGGAAAGGATTTTCCTGTGAGAAGCAAATGTCTCTGTGATCTGTTTGGATGCCAACAGACTAAGTCCTTCGTGTGGAGCAAGTTCTCATCTACCTGTTCCCAGAAGAGAACTGACCAAAGATTTTTCTTTCCTTAATCTTATTTGGAGATATCCTTAGAGAATTAGCTTTCAGCTCCCTAGCAGGGTTGATACTTCTATGTATGATTAGCTAAGAAGGATGCAACTATTTCAGGTAAATGAAGACCTAAACTGGACTAAAACTCAAAACCAAGCATTAAACATTTTGAAAACATACCTATATGTTCTATAGGATCCTTTGCAGTACATGTCTTTCAGGTTACTTTATTTGATGTTTTCTTTTGAGAGAGAAAAAGAAGTGTGCATATTCCTCATCTGTGCACACGTACAGGGAACAGGATACAGCAGCTCAGCCAGGAACATCCATATATGATGATACCGAACATATGCAGATGTTTCAGAAGCTACAGAAGATGTATTTTCAGGAGGGGCAATCTTCCTGGCAATTCACACCTAATTATTCATGGAAATGAACACTGTCGGTGGAACATGGGAGGAAAAAAGCTCATAGGTGTAAGGATTTAAGACTTGCATCTTAGCAGTGGAATTCTTAGGAGATGTGTCTGTTCAAGTGGTTGTGACCCTAAACTCGCTTTACCTCAAGCACAAATGAGAAGATCACAGGAGAACATGTTTACATGCCTGTGTGCTCAAATGCAAAGCGTGCGTGCTGTATTGACGCTTTCTCTTTGAAGCTATGTAATAGCAGCAGAGTGCAGAAGTTTAGCTGAAGGATGTGGTAGGATATATTGCTTACTGCATTTTTTTTTTTTTTTTTGAGAGTCCTTCGGTGTGTCTGGTACTCAGAACACTGAATATGCCTTAGATGTCTTGCTATCTTCTTATGGTACATTAAAGGAGAAGCTAGATGCTGGTCCTCACTATTTCAGCAGCACAACTGTGTTATTCACCAGTTTGTGGCTTTGAATGGGATGTACTATACGTCTTCAAGCTGTTACAGAGCATGGGGGAGTGTTTTGTGGTTTGTGGTATATGCACAATGGGTGATTTGTAGACCTTTTGGGTCTAACCATCTATTACCCCTGTGCTTGTGAGGCATTGCACTGGATGACCCAAGTGGCTTATTTTATACATCTTTGTGGTATCTTTCACTGTTCATCACTGATTTGTGTGAAATAAAGAATTGCCTTCATTATATTCTCACTTTGAAAGCTTACTAAGAACTTCTTTATTACACATAAACTAATTTTGGCTGACAAAAGTCTAGATGTTTGACTCTGGGTAATGCAAGCTGGAAAGGATAGGACAAGAGGGGATGGTTTTAAAGCCCAGAGAGGCTGTGTCTGCTCCATCCATGGAGGTTTTCGAGACCAGGTTGGATGGAGCTCTGGGCAACATGGTCTAGATCTGGAGGTTGGGGCTCTGCCTGTGGCAGCAGGGTTGGAACTTGATGGTCCTTGGGGTCCCTTCCAACCCAAGCCATTCTATGATTCTATGAAAGCTCTGAAAGGACAGGACTCTGGCTTCTGCTTCATCAGAGAGCTAGCTGAGGTACTGAAGGATGCAACAGAATGATGTACAGCATGGATTCATTTTTGTCTTAAGCCCATTTGCTTTGCATTTTGAGCAATATAAGTGTAAGAAGTATCCAAATCAACACTTGGCCGTCACTCTTGGAAATAATGCAAGTCATATTGGGACAGTGATTTAATAAAATTCAGGGTTGGTGGTACAGGAAATTAGATGGAGTCTGCTGACACTTTAAAGACAGAGGAACAATTTGTGGCAGGTGCTGCTTCGGTATTCTTGGACTTTGTCTCAGTTGTAACCCAAATTCATAATATTAGAAATCTAATAAATCTAAATTCAAATCTAATCTAATAAATTTAAATTCAAGCCTAAGATAAGCCATAAGATAACCTTTCCATCAAAAACAGAAAACGCATTCACATGACAAATCTAGGCAACAAAGCTAACACTGTGCGTAAAACCTGAATCACTAAAAGGAAGGTGGCAGGGTAGGTGAAGAGTGAATAAGTAAGTAAAGCTCATACAGTATGAGAAAGCATGTGAGGCACTGTAGTAATCAGAAAGATGTGTAAAGGTAAATGGTGGCAATCAAGAGAAAAGGCAAACCTCCAAAATTAAGTGCATATCTTGCTTTGACAAATTCAGCTCTGCATCCGCTAATTAATGCTATGTGGAAAGCACCAGTAGGCTAGGTGGGCCAGGTTTATATTTCATTTCGACTTAGCTTTTCCCTTGACATGATTTCCGTTTGTATTTTCTGCCCTGAAATCTGAAGTTGCATTCCCTATAACAGACTCACTTATCTACAACTGGAAGCAGAGATCAGTGCTTCTTTGACACTGTAGTAATGGCGATCTTCTGAGTGTTTCCATATGCTGAGCTGAGCAGTCACCCGATATATCTGCATCATTTCTCCCAGGCAGATGGACAGATGGTGGAACGTAGTCCTGGCTTTTTTGGGAGGTTTTTGTTGTTTTTGTTTTTTTTTTAAACAAATCCTTTTGATTTCAGTGCAACTCCATACTCCATAAACATCCGTTTCCTTTTGTCAGTGAGAACACCAGGGAAGGTAGCACCTTGTTTGCTTGCCTTAAGCAGGATTCCTGAAGACTCTCTTGGCTTTTATTCAGTTAGACAGCAAGTATTTTTATTTTGCTGGGACTTTCTTTGATGTCTTTCTGGTTTCTCTCCCACGTGAACTATGTTCAGCCACCTGCACCTTAATTCAGCATGTTATCAAACCCTCCACCCACACGACATGGATTTTTGAACAGCTTTGCACATACCCTTAATTTTGGGGTGGTGGTTCCTATTGTTTCAGCTATCTATTCCATAAAACCTCATTGCACTTTACAATTAAAAGGAAAGGTGGTTGTTACACCCACTACCTTCAGCAAGTCTTCACACACATGCCAGCATCACAATACATGCATTTTCTGTACCCAGACAAGCCATTGCAATTACAGCCCTCAGAAGTGCTCAGCGGGGCACTAACCACTGACAACAACTCAAGTTTTCTGAGACACACAAATATGCTGCCATAAAACTTCTGAAACTGCATAGCTTTTTCTTCCATCTTCTCATCATAAGGAAGCCCCATATTTATGCACACTACCTCCTTTACCTTGATAGCGTCCAAGTCCTAGAGGAAAACCATCCCTTCCTCTCTTCTTCTTTAAATCACTCTTCTCTCTCCAGATACTTGTCCAGTTTAATCTAGCAGTGGGCTTGTCTTTTTGCTGCAAAAGCTGAGCTTTCCCTGTCCGTAAGTTCACCACTTCATAGATTCATAGATTCATAGATGCATTAGGTTGGAAAGGACCTACAAGATCATCTAGTCCAACCATCCTCCTATCACCATCCCTACCCACTAAACTACTAAATCAAATCCCTTAGCACCTCATGAAACTTGGTGAAACACAATTCAAAAGTAACTGGCATTGTCAGCTAGCCTCAGTGTGGCCATCTGGCAGCATAGCCAGCCTATTTCAGGGAAAAAAAAAAAAATAACTTTTACCTTTCAGTCAAAATCAGCATTTTTGGCAATGAGTGGAAGCTTTTTACATACCTGGCGAGCTCTCGGCCGTGGGACACCCATGTTCAAGTTCCTGCTCTGTCCATCTGACTGGGTCTGGGGTTGAAACCTCTAAGTTGTGCAGAACTACCACTGTAAAGTGGGATGTATCCTGCATCAAGCCAGTGTTTGATACCACAAAATACATTGTCACGAATTTAAACATCCTGTTTAAATATATCCTGTCCAAAATGTGACATTAGGACAACTGAGTTGACAAGAAAAATACACATGTAAAAATCAATAACATTTCAAAGAGTTCTCTTTTCACTCCAGCATAGAATAAACAAATTTCAAAGCCTCCAGATCTCCGAAGGAACGAGCATCGAACTCCAGCAGCAACAGAACTGCAGCCTGAATAGCAACAGGATGCTAGCAAAAGCATCCTGGGCTGGAACAGATATGTCCTTTATCTGACACAGGAAATTTATCAACTTTGGAGCTTTTCCACATAAAATAGAGACTTGCATGAGTGCTACTTGCCAAGACCTGCTGCATGCAGCACACAAAAGAACAGCGTGTCATGGAAATAAACGAGCTGCTTTCTTGCACAAGTGCTGTAGTATTCTCCAGCCCGGCGGTCATGCCCTGGCAGGAACCTCACCTGGCACCTATTTTTGTCAGCCAACAGGTCATAACCCTGAGGCAACACGTTGCTCAGGAGAGATTCAAATAAACGGTTCACAGTAACAAAGGGAATTCAATGCACAGGCAGACTTTGGAAATTCCATGGAAGGTTTCTCTGGTGAGTGATGAGCAGATTGCAAAAATGCTTAGGTGCTTCTGGGAAGTACCAGAGCCCACACCTGGTCCACCCCAGGAAATTGCCTCATCGTCAAGCAAAGCAGTCGTGCTCCCTCTTGCTTTATCTCTGTGTGGCTTGGATGAGTCTTCCTTCCTTCACTGGCTGAATCATGATTCCACATTAATAGGTGAGGTGGGGAGTGTCTCCGTGCCAGATCACACCCTAGGTAAGCAAATTACCTTGCACATGCAGCCTCAATTTGAACTGCCTGAGGCAGGGACATGGTCCATGCTGAACTGATACTGATATTCCTCGCACTCTGGATGAGAAGTAGGCATTGCCACAGCTCAGACAAAAACAACACACTTCCCACGTACAGAGATAACATAGATGCCTGAGCCCAAGCCATAAATCCTGATTTCAAATCATTCCTGATTTCAAAGTTGCGAGCACGCACTTGACCCATGAGAACACAGGAACTTTTGACACATTTATGTTAACACCTTCCTTGGCCGTTTGTGCTCCCCAGTAGACTACGAGCTCCCTCTTTGATTACCTGGACCAGAGCTGTGAAACCCAGTACAAACACTGGCCACAGAAAAGTTAGACATTCAGCAACTCCATGAACCCACACCGCAGTTGTCTGTAACGGCTTGCGCTGTGATGTAGCTCTACAAAGGGTGTGTGCAGGTGACTGCTAGCTGGGAATTTTCTAATTTTCAAGTGCTCAGTTCTCTTTTAACAAGGTTTTTTAAAATACATCTTGATGTGCTTCAGAGGAGAAAGTTCAAAACAGTAGGGAAATGAGAACACGTGGAAATTTCAAAATTCACGTGAATTCAGTGATTTCAGTGAATTCAGCTTGTGGCAAGTGTCCCATTTACAGAAACATTCATCCTTGGCTTGTGAAGTTTATCTAATACTAAAAAATGAAATGAAAAGCTAATGCAGCCTCAAAAGGTTAGGAGAGTGATTGCAGCGTGGTGGAACTGAGCCAGCATGAAACCACCACAATATTGGTGCCTGCTTTTTCGGTAACAACAGAGTGCTCCTCAAAGAAATGACTGAATGCACGGATCTTTACTGTGCTTTAAAAATAGGCAAAATAGAGAGACCTTTTGCCTTATGATCACATATGAGCCAGCAGAAGAGAGAAGGCAACAGAACTGGCTGTTCTATCTTGTCAACACATTGTCCCTGGAATGATCCATGCCCTCTGCAATCTCCTGTTACACTGGCTGACCTGAGAAACAACAGCATCTCCTCCAAGCCAGAGAGAGTAGAGAGAGTCCTCATCAACAGGTGGATTGAGCTCACCTTCACAGCCCTGCGGTGGTCGTTCACATGAGAGACCCGCACTCCTCCCGTCTCACCATCACATTCAGAAAGCCGGGGCTAGGATTCGGGACTTCATACATGAAGACACAGCAAACGTTCTCCGGCTCCCAGAGCACTCACTGAGGCTGCTGGAAGGCAGAATAATCATAAAGAGGGAGCCAAGTCACACTGATATTGTATGCAGCCTATTTGGAGGCTTGGCCTCAATTAGCATATAAATGAAGCGATACACGCAGTCGCAGCTTGCCAGAAAATGAAACAGAATAATCTCCCCAATTTGGCAGCTCTCTAGAGCATTTAGTTTGTGAATGAGGAGCCAGGCACTCTTTGAAGCCAAGCTGGGTCCACAGCTTACAGCCAATTGACTTTACATGGTGAAAACGGGTCTTGGAAAGCACTGAAGCAGACCAGCACTTGGGCTCTCAAACTAAGTTTCTATTATAGGAAAGTGACTTTAAAGTTATTCGTCGCAGTTCCACCTGATAGCGTTTCACCTACTGCCTGTGCATACCCAGATGAGATGTGGTACGGACTTCCGGCTGAAGAGTCCTGGCCATTAACAGAGTGTTTGATTTTATTCCAAGTAGAGGAGAAGGAACTGAAAGTTCACAGGAAAAATGATATGAAGGTGATGTGACCACAGAGCTGCTGAGCTTAGACACAGACAGAAATTGTACTTACTTACAGATCTTTATTTGGATAACGAGTAAGGAGACAGAAATAGAAACGAAGACTTTCAAAAACTGGCGCACATAGAAGGAATGAGTAGTTGCATTTATTGGTATAGCCAATGCAGTCCTTTTAAGGTATTTCTATTAAGACTGAAGGAAGACGACTTGTATTTTTGTGCAAATGCTTTTCACATTCATTAGGGTTTAGTTTTCCTTCTTTAAATATTTTCAATTGTCAGGGGTTCGGCTCAGACGCAAAAGCAAGGAAATCTAAGCACAATGGCATGCAGATTTTTCCAAGAGCAGTGCAGTCTTGCTCCTATAGCTACACAGTCTACGCTTTGGGGAAGATCAGATTTCTAGGAGAAAAAGCAAAACAGACTTAAACATAAGTAAAACATATGAGGAAAATCAGTGCCAGGAGAAGATAGCCTTTTTATTTTTTAATTCCAACATTTAAAGTATACTCAGATGTAATAACACTGACTTGAAAAAAATATCTGTTCTCCATTTGCATTAGCAAGCACAGTCAAGCCTAGATGTAACTGTACCTTCTGTTTTTCATCCTGGCAGAAAGGTTTCTCCTCGTTAGAAGCTTGGAGTTAAGAGGAAAATCTTAGAGGTCTCAAGGAGGCTTCATTACATCCCTTAGCTAGCTCGTGGCTCCCGTGTGCACAGAGTTAGTCCCTTCTCATTTTTGAGATCCAACTTAGTGCTTTGTTATGATGCAGCTGCAACCTGGAACTGTGCAGATGGTTGGTTCTTTGCAGATGTGCTGGGCTGGCTCCTCAGTACATGTGAGTGTGGTGCTCTGCTCAAAGTCCCCCTTGCCCATTTTGTTAATGCTACCACCCCCTGGGCAATCTGCTCTCCTGGTAAGGCATTTCTGGCAGAGCTGGTGTGTTAAGGGTGGTTTCTGAGCTGAGTTCCTGGAAAATATCCCATTCAAGTTTCAACAAGGGAGAAATATTTCATTGAGGAATTACTATTTAACCCTCTCTCACAAAACAAGGAGCAAAGAGGTTCATCAAAAAAGAATACAGCAGAATGAAATAATCCCATGACTCAGTGTTGAACCAGAGTTGTGATGTAAATCTGCTAGTGACTCCAACATGCATCTGTTTAAATTAAAGGGCAAAACTGCTCTAATCTTGTTAGGTCTTGCATATTCTGACAACAAGACCTGAACTGGAATGGCAACATAATTTTCCACTTCTCTCCACACTTTGCTTTCTTGTGGTCAAAATCTAAGAGTGGCTCTGGCAAAAAAAAAAAGAAGAGAAGGCTGCTTCCCAAAATTTCCCCTTCACAAATACATTTCTGATTAGTGCTTCTAGGCATGTATCATCACCTCCAAAAATCAAGAACATCTTATGACCATGACCTATAGTTTGGAAATCACAGCTTGTGAAGATATTAGCTCTGTCCTAAACGTACCCAACAAAATGCCCCGCAAAAATCTTGTCTTTTCCTTTTACTTTTCCCTCTTCCTTCTTCACCTCAAAAAAGCAGAAAGCAGAGTAATATAGCTTAGTAGACAGAAGTAATGGCCATTAAATGGGGCTTACAAGGTACCTAGAGAAGCAGGGAAGCTGTGGATGCCCTGTCGCTGGAGGCACTCAAGGCCAAGGGGGGGTTGAGGCCCTGAGCAGCCTGATCTGGTGGGCAGCAGCCCTGCCCAAGGCTGGGGGTTGAAACTAGATGATCTTTGAGGTCCCTTCCCATCCAAGCCATTCTATGATTCTATGATTTGGTTTATGTCATCTCAGCCCTTCAAAGCCCCAGCTCCATCTACAGTCCAGGAGTGCTCCAGGGCCTATTTGGCCTGTTTGGCCAAACCTTTCTCTTTGCCTGTTGCAAAATAAGACCAAGCAACACAAACAACACTTTATAAGCTTAAGCTACCTGTTTCAAATGAGGCAAGTAATAAACCACAGAGGAAGTCCAGCACTGAGCTATCAATACCCCTTATGGGTGCCATTACCAAGCACATGACTAATGACCTTCTCTGCACGAGATGCAGCCTGGGAACAAGTGCTACACAGGTCTCTCCTGTCTGGCATGATTTCCAGCCTCCGGCTCACCCCAGTTTCAATTGCTTCCTTTGCTCCGCAAGGTCAGGGAAGCAGCAGAGGCTTCTAGCAGGTCACATGCCATTACTACTGCCAAGCTGTGTCCAGCCGTACCTGTGGTGCAGTGGCTGCTCAGGTGAACACACTAGTGAGCAGCTTCCAAACCCTCAATCTACCCTAGCTATTTTAATGAGTTTCGCTGTACCTACTGCTTGCAGAAACACCTACTCAGAAACATCAGGAATAAGGCTGATTTCTCATTCAGAAGGAACTAAGGTGCTAAAAATTAAGATCTCAGATAAACAATCAACCTTCTCTGTGGTTCAGCATACGATGCAGAGACCAGCTGCAAAATAACAATCGGATTTCAACTATAAACAGACTGAGTTGTACAGCGGGGTTATATATCTATTTTGGTGAAGTTATTTATTCTACAGGAAAAATGCTGTTTGTAAATGGCTTTGTGTGGGGAGGAAAGAGGGAAAGGAAGTCCTGCTTGTGTTATTAGAAGCTTCACTTCTACACTGGGACAGAGACTCTAAAATTAACATTTCACAAAGCCACACATTTGGAGTGTCCAAAAAAAGCATATTGGGTTACTCATTTTTTTGTTTGTTTGTTTTTGGTTTGTTTGTTTGTTTTTTAAATAAGAGCTCTTACAGCCATCAAGATATTTAAAGCTACTTTCCTGCCTGTTTTTTGCACACCCTGTTTTTCTGCTTCCTGGTTGGGGACTGGGAAAAAAAAAAGTAACATACACTACTGCCCAAGGTCATTAAGACTAGTGTGTGTTTTAGGGTCTGCGTGAGACAGTGAGGCAAATGGAGTGAAAAGTGTACTGAATATAAAGAGGAGAGACAGGCAGCCCAGGTAGAAGACTCGGAGAAGATCCAGACTAAAAGCTGCTAAGAAAGAAAAGTCTGCAAGGAGCTGTAATTTTTGTGCAGCCTGAATGCAAACCACATACTCCGAATGAGTGAATGTCACACCTTAAATTGCTGCATATGTGTGAAGTACACACAAACAAGGGTGGCTCTAATGGAAAGAGTCTTCCAAATGAAATCAAGTTATATCTGTGATCGTTATCTACTGTAAACAAACAAATGCTAAAAACATGTTATTTCTTCATGTTATCCTATTTGATCTCTCAGAAAAGTCCAGCAGACTCTTTTGGTTTCTGTAAAAACACTTCAAATGGAAAACAAAAGATGAGGTACTTGTTTTTTTTATTCTCAGATTTCTCCAAAACATGAACACGGACAAAATGGGCTGGAAACCTAATCTTAAATTGCAGGCACCAAGACAGCACCAAAACAAGAAATATTTCCAGAAGTTCTCAAGCCTGTAGGGTCCAGGGAGACTAGTACAGCTTCACTGACAAACTGGGTGCCATGGGTTATAAGTCTAAGATTATGTTAAACATTGAGTTGTCAGTTATTTGGTTTCCTCTCCCACCATTACTTGATCTAGATTCAACTACTTTTTTATGCTTTTAATCAGACTTGACAGTAACACATATTAGTGAGGTGGTAATAATGGAAAAATAGAGCATCCTTTGCTCAACTTGGCCTAAAAAAAAAGATGTTGTCACTTGAGTCATTCAAAGAAGCCAGCCTTCTGCATCTGTCCACAAGGCAAGATACACATTCAAGTAAATGTGCATTTCCTCCTCTGGAAGTCATTGTGAATCACTACATTATAAACATATTATTATGTGTTGTTCCCAGGCAAAATTATACCAAATTTAAAACCACCAGCATGTCTTAGACTTCACCATATGAGATACCAGGCACTCTGTTCTTGTTGCAAATACTTATCTAGACCTTAATAAGGAAGACCAAAATATATTTCTTCCTCATACCTCGGAGTTTTGCATGGTAATTGTATTTAATTCCCAGTGTATCTATGCTCAAGTTTAAGTAGCATATTTTGGCTTTACAACAACCAGCGACCAGCACGAGTCCTGCAAGTGTTTGCTTCTAGATCCCAACTTTATCAAATGCCCAACTTTACCAAATTCCTCTCATTCTTTCTGCTGTATCCAACAGCAAGCAGAAGAGCCATTCTGCTAAGTGCAGGAGTGCTCATAGAAGCTCAGGCTCGCACAACTTCTCCTCTGGGAACATTCCCAAACATGGTGCCACAAGAAGAGGCCAAAACACAAAATCACAGAAGCGCTGTGATTTTGAAACTAAGGTGTGATGACCTTCGTTGTCCAATAAAAAAGCTTTCCCTATCTTTTTTTCTTTACCCAGTCCTGTCACTCCTTATGCACAAGTAGATTTTTTTGTTTGTTTGTTTTTAAGAAGACGTTGGTCTGTGATGTGTTATTCACCTTAGAAGAGCCCACACAAAGGTAGACATATAGCTCTATTGTTAAAACAGATCTAGTTCACGGTGTGTATCCGTATTAACTTTTAAACATAGACCTTCGCTTGTTATAAAATATCAGGAAATATTTTAGCATGATGTAACCAGTATCAATGAAAACATGCCTGAAAAACAGTATAAATATGAGCTAGAAATTGATTTTGGAATTATTATGGATCTGTACCAGTCTGAGTTTGAAACTCAGATTCTATCATCGGTGCAATGGATGGGAATCAGAATAGTCATCTCCCTCTTCACAAGATGTTTTCTTATTCAGTTCAGTTTTTGGCAATTAACAAAATTTATTTTAATTTGTCCTAAATGTCTTTGACATCTTAGTATAAAGCCAAAAATCTTCTCTTTGAACATCTGTTGCTCAACTGTCACATCTGCAAAAGTTAATATTTGAAAGTCTTGCTACTCTTCACTTTGTTTTTGGTCTGTAGTATGTAAAGAGCAGTCCAGAAAAACTTCTTTTTTTGCAGGAAAAAAATGCACCACTTATCCAAACTTCTAATTTTGATATAGAAAACAAAAACAAAGGCCAATATTTTCTCTCCATTCAGCTAGAGAAAAGAAGGCTTTCAAAAGGGATGAGATTTTCTGTGTATTGTAAGAATTGAAAGCGTTATAATGTTCCCATTGCTTTGGCACCCAGTGACAGTAATGAAATTTAAAGACCAACAACTTCTATGTAAGCGGTGATGTCACCGAAATTATTCCCAGAAATTAAAAGATGAATAATTCAATTTGAAATATTCCAGTCAACATGTTCTAAAATAACTGTGGGTTTGCATCTCTGATATTTAACGCAGAGCACCTCAGAAGTTTTTCAGACTGCACTGAGTACTCTGAAAACCCAGCCCTTGCATGGTGAGTTATTCGTGATCCACATGGAGTGACAAAGCCCTGAATTCTGAACAGCTGTTCTGATTGCCAAAGGAAGGACTGACTTGTTGCACTTACCTGGGGGTCTACTGCAGGAGGTTACCTTTGGGTACCGTTGCCTTCATATGGCACCCTAACCTTTCACATTGTGGATATATAAGCAAACTGTGATCCCAATAAAACTTCAGGAACTGTGTCATGATAATCTTTCTTGCTTCCTTCCTGAGCTGTTATATGCACATACAACCAGACTACACCACAGGGGACAGGACAAATTTAGTCCAAAATGACTGAATTCTCAGAGGGAAATGTAAGAACAAGCTGGCTCTAGGCCTCAACCACTGCCTGCTAGTGGGATAGATTGCCAGGGCCAGCAGTGGTCTGAACCCCTACATATAAACCCATGGGATTGGTGGGTGCTAAGAGACAATAACAGTCACTGTAGTAACTGTGCCACTGAGGCATTACCCATCCCTTCTGACATAAAGGAAATGGAAGAGTTCTTCTCTGAAGTGATACTCCTGCTCTAAACTGCCTTCTCAATAGAAGGCTTTTCCTTCCTTCCCAACTATTTGGGTGAGGAGAGCACTCTAGGTGCTCCGATGGAGTTTATAAGAGCCCTGCACACATCCAGTGCAAATCCTGACTTTTCTGGTCATTCACATTCAGGCATGTCATCATCAACTTTCATAGCATCCAATGTGCATAGGGCTTTACTAGGCCTCTCAGCCTCCCACCACCCCACATCTGCTCTACTTTCCTGGTCAGATAAACTGAAAAAAATCAAGAGTATCTTTTGGAGTGTTAAGACCTGGATGAAGAAGATGTGTTACAAATATAAATGATTAAAGATAACTGAAATGAGGAATGAGTTTTAAAACCAAAACCAGATCNTAAATCTCAGAGGGAAATGTAAGAACAAGCTGGCTCTAGGCCTCAACCACTGCCTGCTAGTGGGATAGATTGCCAGGGCCAGCAGTGGTCTGAACCCCTACATATAAACCCATGGGATTGGTGGGTGCTAAGAGACAATAACAGTCACTGTAGTAACTGTGCCACTGAGGCATTACCCATCCCTTCTGACATAAAGGAAATGGAAGAGTTCTTCTCTGAAGTGATACTCCTGCTCTAAACTGCCTTCTCAATAGAAGGCTTTTCCTTCCTTCCCAACTATTTGGGTGAGGAGAGCACTCTAGGTGCTCCGATGGAGTTTATAAGAGCCCTGCACACATCCAGTGCAAATCCTGACTTTTCTGGTCATTCACATTCAGGCATGTCATCATCAACTTTCATAGCATCCAATGTGCATAGGGCTTTACTAGGCCTCTCAGCCTCCCACCACCCCACATCTGCTCTACTTTCCTGGTCAGATAAACTGAAAAAAATCAAGAGTATCTTTTGGAGTGTTAAGACCTGGATGAAGAAGATGTGTTACAAATATAAATGATTAAAGATAACTGAAATGAGGAATGAGTTTTAAAACCAAAACCAGATCTTGTGTAAGCTAAGAACTATTCCTACACAGAACTTATCTGTCAGCAGAAACAGCCTCAGGAGTGTTTGTATTGATTAAAATCCTAAATTGGCTGCAGGTTTTGTGCCTGTGTATCTTATGTTTTTGTAAAGCCGAAAAGACTGTTTTTCTGATCAGCTCTTTAATGGTCATATACATATACCATAGAGCCATAGAATGGTTTGGGTTGGAAGGAACCATTAAGATCACCTAGTTTCAATATATCTACATACTTAATACATATATATCAACGTTGAAGCAGATGGTCCTAGAGGCTGGGAGGTATCAGGCAAAGTTTCTGGCTTGTAAACACTGGGGATCTAAATTTTTAATTGGCACCAGAGAATCCTAAGCTAGACATCACGAGCAGACAATTTCTAGTAGGAACAGGCCAAATCCAGGCATTTCAGTGTCCATCCTCTCTTTTTTCTTGATTTTTCTTTATTAAAAGATGACAAATACAGCATTCTCTTCCAGTCTACTTACTCTGGTTCACAAACCAAGTCACCTCAGAAAACATCCTCAGATTCTATCTATCAGCATAAAATCATCACACACCTATGCCAAATGAGTCAGCAGACAATCCTTTCCAAGCAGATGTAGTGGCTTGGCAAAAACATATGCTCTCTTTTAGGTAAACTTTACTGCTTATCTCAGGCAAGCACACACACAATTATCCAAACTGACGACAGTGGAAAAATTGAGACAGCAATGTAATAATTTCTGAGTACCAGTTATTCTGCAAGGGTTGCAAGATCATGTTTTTCCCCCATGTCAATACTTTCTCCACAACCATATCATATGCCATCATGGAAAGATGAATGCTATCGATATATTCTATTTCCCAATTTACCGCCCATGGCTGCAGTAATATTCCAGCTCTAAAGAGTGGCATTTTAACTCGTGTTCAACGGATCATCATAATTTGTTTGCAAAATGATCCATTAAAACAAAGCATTGCTTTACAAGTAGAAGAATCACATGCTTAATAGCCTTCACTGAAACAAGCTGAGGTAATTGCTAAGTACCATGTATTGATGACTACTCTATACATAGGTCTGAAAGGAGAAATGAGTCTGAGATGTATTCAGGATGGAAATGCAGAGAGCGGTAGCTGTGTAATCAGAGCTGTTTTTCTTATATGAAGAAAGATTACTCAGAGAGTGCTGACTGTTGAGAAGCATTTGAGAAGTACATCCAGGAGCAAATAAGCAATACATTCAGCTGCACACTGTTGCACTCCAGTAGTGGGGAATGAAGTTGCTCCTCCTAATTCCCTAATTAAACATTTGCCCCTCACGTATTGCAAGCCATTTCCAGGAGGGAGGCATTTTTCTACAGCTGAGACCCAACAGGAGATCTACTGTGCTCTTGTACATCAGACACTTCCAAAACATCGTGCAAAGCTGTACACAGATGAAAAGAGGTCTCAGCTAGGGTAAAGTGTCATTTTATTGCCTGATATCGTAAAGCTGTATGTTCCTCCTCAGGTTAGTGGACCTAACATAAATGTCACTTCTGATTTCCAAAGGCTACTGAAGTACTTAAAATTCTATACCCTGTCCAGCTTGCATTTCAAATACTTGGCCCAGAACTTCAAAAGCCACACAAATGTATGAAACAAAAGATCCCAAGAAGCTACACAGTTAAAATTCTTGCAAAGGTTTGAGCCTGTGCCTCTTTGTTGTCTGTTCCACACTTAAAATCTCCTTTGCCGTTGATTAGATCCACTGCTTGCATGCCAAGAAGGGATGTGCAAGACAGATGTCACTTGTTCCTTAACTTTTTGTCCAGGGCTCAGGAGAAGCAGAGAATATTTGAGTTATGGCATCATGTGCAAGTGCTTGACGCTGAGGCTCTAAGGATAGCTGACGTCTCTTCAGCTCCAGCCACAGAACAGCAATACTGTTGGACTTGAATGGTCTTAATTAGGGTTTCCCAGACAAGTTGCATCAGATATTGCCAAAACACTACCTGTGCATCACTTTCTGCTTTTGCATAAAGTGCAGAGCCCAGAGCTGTTGCTAGCAGTGGCAGTACTGAAATACATTGATTTTGGGAACCCTGCATCAGCAAAGATGTGAAGATCTAACATCAATGAAGAACAGTTCAGAGATGGGGAGGGCAGATGGAGGTCCAGCAGGAAGGCACAGGGTAGGTGTGGGAAGATAGTGCTTGCTGATGGCAGGTGTAAGAGCTGCCTGGAAGCACCTGTGCTTTACACACTGGTCAGCAGGCACGAGATCCATGAGGGAAACTGCCAGTGCCATTACAGTGTACAGCAAAGCAGCAAAAGAGCTCCCTGCCCAGGAACCCAAAGGCTTGTACCTTCCTGTGTAAAATGATAGCCTGTGATGAACACAAATGCCTTTGGCTAACTGCAGTTTCATCAAATAGTGCAGGATGGGAACAGAGAAGAAAGCTAAAAATAAAGTGCAACATTTAGGAAAAGAATTTAAACCCCATACCTTAGTTTGCGTTCGTTTATCAAATCAGAATATTAATCATTTGCAAATATTTGTAGACTGCCAACTCTTCATAAGAGCATTTGTGGCTTCTAAAACACTGACTAATATCAACAGGATTATTAAACTTGGAATGCCCTGTTTCTTTTTTTGCCCTAATGTTCTGTCCCAAGTGTTTCAGTCATGTAGTGGGAAAAAGAATAAAGAATAGAAATAATAAAAATAAATATTAAGTAACTAAGTATACCAGATAAAAATGAGTAATGCCACATACGTCTTCAGGAAATTAGAGCTAATTGGAAATAATGAACTAACCAAGCAGGGCCAACATCATAGCTGGAATTATCTGTGGTACCCAGCACCAGTAGCATCAAAAGATATGTCCCTGTTTGTATGCTCGATTTTTCAGCTGTCACTGCAGCCTTGCATAATTAATTCTGTCACATCCTCACTCACCCAGACACATTGCCTAATATGTAAATATGAATTGCTGCATTTCTTCTTGTCTTTTCCCCATCCAAACCACAGATATCTCTTGTATGCAGCATATTATTAAAACTTATATGAAGGCAAAAGTTAATAACTGGGCTCTGCATAGGAAAATACTTTATGCCACAAAGAGATTTATCATCTGAAGTCAGGTGGGCTGCAAAGTTTCCTGATGAAAAATAAGCCCTCTGCCATATTCAACTGTTTAGACAACTGCTAAAGATGACGACACACTTGAAATACCTAATTGAAATAAGATGGATACTTCACATTAAAAGGTTTCTTGTACTTTTGTCTGGCTTTTTGCATGCATTATTGTTAATAGCAGAACAGCACTTGGTATAGTTGGAAGTCGAATTGGAGTTATAATCTTTAACTTGAGACAGGAGAGATTCTTAGCTCAAACTACGTCATTCCTCTCTTATTCTTTGCTTATTTTATAATAAATATAATTATTAAATTGATAATTATAATGAATAATTATGAAATGATTGCTTTTTAATAAATAATGAACCCCTTAAATAATGCCTAACCAGTGTGGAAATCCCTGCACTCAGCTACGAGACTCGCCCAGGGTGACGACAGCTCTCCAGCATCCCTCCAGAAGTTCCTCAAGGACATGGCATGCTGGAAAAAGGCCCTGTAACGTCTTGGTGCATGGACTCATTATGCAACATGCAAAAATATACTAATGTCCGAGTACTGGGATAGGAAAGGACAATATGCAACCAGAATGGAATTTCTCTGTAGGTAGCTTGCCAATACCCTACACAATAGTGCGTGGCAAAGAGAATAGCAAGAAGAGAAAAGTAGGTTTGTTTGTGAAGGCCAGGGGCAAGTCTCAGGGAATGAATATTAGTAATGACAGGTATCAGCCTTATTGTATTTGTTGTATAGCATTTTATAAGTGGGTGGAGAACACCATTCTGTCCTCAGACAAAGTAATGGCATAATGGCAGTCCACCAGACTAAAGCTAAGGGTTTGTTGTTTGTTGTATTTTTTACTGTGTGGATTTCTTTAAGTCAGTCTTCCAGGCTTAGCTAGCCAAATGGGCTTATTTTCTCGATACCGACCATCAAGATCTCCTGAGTATTCTTACACGTTCAAGTCCAAGCAACTACAGACAGAGTCAAGTGTGTGCAAGTAGCCAGTTACAGCAAACAGAGCTACAAATGTTTGTGTTTGTGAGATTGTCTCTCTAAAGGTGATAGTACAATGCCAGTACGCTAAGATTAAAACATTATTAAAACCAAAACTTTTCACTCAGCTGCGTCCAAAGCCAGAAAATTATTCTTTTCAGTCTAGAGAGCCCCCATAACTGGCCAGAAACCCATGAAAAGAAGTCTAGAAAGCAAATGCAAGTAAAGAAGCAAGAGTAAACTTCCACTTTGGATTTCAGTGACAACAACCATTAGTTGTACGCTGTTACTACGTACACATTTTAACGTGAAATGCTCAAAATTCACAGCGCATACCATGGCTTCTCTGTAAAGCTAGCAGTTCAAATGGCAGCACAGACTCAGAAGAATCACTACCCAACTCCAAAGTGTCATGAAAAATACTGGTGTTAGAGCAGTCCCCAACTCTGTTCTAGGGCAGGCAGAAAGGGAGGGATTCCTTTCTCATCACTGCTGCTACAGCAGTCAGAGAAGCTGTAGAGAAGATGCAACAGACTGCAGCATCAAAGCCTCGTCAGCTCCCCTCACATCATCACCTGCTGGCCCTCTCACCACAGATAGATGGCTGTGCTTAGAGGAGTGAGTGGATAAAAAAAGTAATAAAAAATAAAAAAATAAGCTGTAAATGCAGGCTCATTCATCAGCAGCAGCTCTCCAGCTGACAGAATTTTTGTACTTTTATTTCATCACGCTCAGATGTTGGCGCATAAGGGACAGCATGTAAGTGTGCCTGCTGCACAGAGATATGCAGAAGCAGCTCTCAGTGCACGTTTACCCCTCCCTCATGCAAGCTGAAGCACCAGGCCTTTCCTTACAGCCCCCTAACTCAAACGCAGGACAAGGGTAATCACATTTCATGCTTCATGCTTTAATCTGATCACCACATGGATTAAGAAAGAAACTTTGTCTCGCATTGCATATAGAGCTATCACATGATCTCAGAGCTCACTTTCAGGGGATTATTTGCTACAGTCTCAAGATTCAGGTGGTTGCCACTGAGAAGGTGTAGATGCTGGACATGCACATCTCCTTGCTCCTTTATTCCATGCATTTCCTAGTGTAGAGCGCAGATCAAGAAGACACTTTTGTTGCTCTGAGCTGAGCATACTTTGTAGATATTCAACATGTTGCACTTTCACACAATAGTATATTGCCAGGAAATTCCCTTGCAGTGCTAGTTAGAATGTGCTGGAAGAGCAGCTTTGATCATCTTCAGAGGTATTCTACATTTAGCCTTCAAGGCAGTGTTACCTTTTCAGGATAAGTCCCCACTAGGACATTTAGCCCCATATTTTGTTTTGCTTTCATTTTGCTCTTTTTTAAAAACTAACTAACTAACTAAAAACAACCACACCTCTTAAATTAAAAAGAGAATTTTGGATTTCCCTAAGAATATGTTTTAAGACAACTTCTGCCCTGTGCTCCCCCCCTCCTCCCCCCCTCCAAATCTGACTGCCCTGGTGGCCATCCTCAACAGCTCTGAGATAGAGCAGATTGAACAGCTAGGGACCTCCTCTATAACTCTCACTGTGTTAGAGGGGAATGTAACCATGGGTCGGCAAGGCTTGGATTGCTCTCCGTGAGATGCTGCACCATCAGCTGCTGCCAGGCTGCAGCAGTCACCACAGCAAAGCATTTGGAAATGTGGCAGATGGAATGAATAATTAGGCACAGTTTCTCCCCACCAGCCCAGAAAGCAAGATCTTGGCAGATTAGTTCCTCAGAGACATGTAGCTGAGTACTCTCCAGTGCTTTGCCTATCTGGTGCTCAAGCAGCAGGGCATGTGTTGGAGTTGCCTCTCTTCATGCCCTGCATCTTATTTGCTCTACTATCATTACTGTACTTTTCCTTCCACATCACCAACTCCACCATAACCTCCCCTTCTTGCAAGCTGGCTCCTTCAGCCCTCTTTCACATGACTGGAGTTTTTGTTCACTTTAGGAATACTACACATCTATTTCACACAATAGGCACAAGCTCCAGGACTCCACATGCTGTCTGCACAAGAAAGAGCTGTGAGTTTGCCACACAACTCCTTCCATGTAATCGATTTTCATGCCAACATTTCTGGGCCACAGCAAGCCCTCAAGTTCTGGGGAGCCTTTCATAATCAAATGACTTTAGATCGCTCAGAGCTGAATAATCTGTTCTGACAATAGGTATTGCTTATGCTTGAAGCTCCAGTCAAGACTGGAGTCCTGCTGATGCTAGATAAACAGGCAGGTAAACACAGCCCCTGCCTGAAAGAACTTGCTGTATAATTTATGGCAACAAGTAGGTAGAGCAAAGAGGTGTTCCTGTTCAGGGATTGAAACACAGGGTTGAAGACAGGCTGAAGAAAGCGTTGACCAAAATGTTGCATCACCACAGGTTAAGGCTTTTCCCCCAACTACCACCCTTGGATTATAGAAATCGCAAGACTGAATGAGACCTCACAAATTTACACCACATAACTATGCCCCCAGGTACGATTGGTTACACCTATGTATGTCCTGATGGCTGCAATATCAATCAAAAGCTCACCCACAGGCTGCTGGGGTGCCAAACAAGCCCAATCCGAGACCAGGTCTATGGAGCCAGCCCGGGGCTAATCTGCCACACAGGCAGTATCACAACGCTTGGCCCACAGTGCTTCATACTGCTAGGCCAGGCTTGAGGCCTGAGCTGGATGGATCACAAACATTACTTCTTTTGCTGTGTGCTGCAGAAGGAAGGATAAAAGAACTGCACCCCAAAACGCAGAGGCCTAGGGTGCAATGAGTTTCAGCAAAGCCACAATCCAAACAGAAATAGGAAAGGAACAGTGACAGAAATACCATGTAGCTTAATTTGAAAAACATTAGCTCATACTGTCAATAATCAACATGGCCTGCACATGTTCAGTTTTCTTCCCCATTTATTTCTGAGGAGATAGAACAGCATGATGAAACCAGAGATCTGAAAAATCTGGACCTAAAATGAATATTCCACTCACACACAAAATCCATCACCTCACTCTCAGAGAAACTTGAAGCGTAGGTTTCTAAAACTGCTAAATTAAATCCTTTTGCAGTAAAGCTCTGTTTTACTGCTCACAGTTGCATCATTTTCTTCTACAGTCAAATACGGTGTTGGAGAAACTATTCATTCTCAAGCCTAATAGGATTATTTCTCATTAACACTCATTAGTAGATCTTTCTTGTTGAAGACCAAAGTGAGCATGGTCATTTGATTTGCTGAAAAGCTATGATCTCTGCCTTCAAAGACACTCAAAGCTAAAAGTCAAGAGAGGCACCTCACCACAGTGAAAACTTACAGAACACCACAATCACTTTCAAATAGATGTAAAATCTGCCCAATACGATTCCCTGTCATATTTTACCATTATAAAACTCCTCATTTCATAAATCTTACTATTCTGCTAAAGCCAAAAATTTAACACTGTTATGAATTACTCCATAAAATAATATGGCTAGCACACTATTTCCACAATATAGGAAACAAACCATAAAGTGGTAACTTGGTCTTTATGGGAATCTTTTAAGAGAACACAGCTTTTCCACAATGAAAATTGTCAGCAACAAAACTTTCATTAACATCATACTGCTGCTTTAGTAGGATTTTCTGCCACAGCAAATTATTCCTATTTTGGCCATCATCAGGCATATGCAAGCTCTGCTTGCTTAAGAACAGGCTTCACACCATTTCATAATTCATCCATCACAACGTGGGATGCTAATTTTCCTCTTGCTGAGCAGTGTCCCAGCACTGCCACATCCCAGCCTCACACAGGGTAGGACACCTCAGTGGCGACAGGACACTTTGGAGCAGGCTTCTTACCTGCTTTGGAAAAGGACAGGCTTAGATCAGCCATGAGGAAGAGGAAGTACCAGCACCAGCTTCATCATCCAACACTAAACCCCTACCATACAAACCACTACAAGCATTAATTACGGTCCCTCCCAAAGACTTACCCTCCCACTGGAAACCTGCAGCTACACATAGCACCTGAAGGCAAACACAGCTAATCACCATGGTGAATTGTAGTGTCTGCTGTGGGACTGAGTTCTACAATGCAGTACTTGAGAGCCTACACCTCTCCTCTACTGATCCAGCAAACCTCTCCACCATCTTAACAGGGAAGGCTGTACTAGGAGGAGCGTGCAAAAATGTTTGCATTCATATCTGTGAAACACAACACTGTCAAAGATGCATCCTCTTTTTTTCCTTCCCCCTTCTCATTTTCTACACATTTACAGAAGTTTTCAAGACAGAGGTAGTCTTAAACTCAACCTCTTCCCTATAACATGGGCTACAAAATGACTATTCATAATATATATTTGACTATGTGTTTATATAAAAAGCAACTGATTTTACCTGGTAGTACTTTGGGTATGTAATACTTCTGGGCATGTATGGAGATCCAGTTTGGCAATGCCCATCACCATTGCTGCAGCATTCCATGCCCTCACACGAACCAGAGCTCTACTCTGTACATTCCCATGTGAGCAAACCACTCGCTACAACCTCCCTCTCTAAATAATTTCTGTCAATACCATCTAAGAGAAGGGCATGCCTCCAGGACAAAGGGGGAAACAACTGCTTTGGTCTTGTTCCTGACAAGATAGGGAGCAGCGTGGAGCCACCAGCCACAGACACAAGGCAGGCAGGGATAGCGATCAGCTCTGATTACGCACATAGAGCAACTTGTGTTAGAACTGTTTCTTTTTATTTACTTTTCACTGCTTCTTTCCATTCTTTTCCACTCAATTGCTTCTTTCTGTTTACTTTACAAAGCCCCGTGGCATCTCTAGTACATTTCACATACAGCCTGTGCTCCATTCTCACTACACAGAGGCTCCTCCATTACTCTGGGAGCGTTTCCCAAAGCGGCGGGGCTCACAGAGGCAGCAAAAGGAACAGCAGGCTCCCATGGCAGCTTTCCTGCAGCAGCAGCGTGCACAAGGCTTCTCCTTGCCTGGATTCTCTGGCGCCTATGAAGATTGCAATCTCCTCTAAGCACTCTCTGGGGGACAGCAATGACTTCTCCGCCCTGCCGCTGGCTCTCTGCTCTCACAAACCTCGTCAGAACTTAATTTTGTTGAGTACCTTTCTCCATCTGTCGTGCTTAACTGACGTTGAACAGCAGATGCAAAAAGTTTTCAGGCAGAAAAGACACAATAG
This sequence comes from Odontophorus gujanensis, assembly GCA_013399175.1. Lineage (NCBI taxonomy): Eukaryota > Metazoa > Chordata > Aves > Galliformes > Odontophoridae > Odontophorus > Odontophorus gujanensis. The sequence continues at coordinate 246,739 of VXAB01011200.1, forward strand.
CAGGCCTGATCAAACAGCCCGCTTCCTTAGGAAATCACATTATTTTACACTTGTGTTAACCCTCCTTATGCTGCTACTTACTTTTTAAGTTCATTGTTATTGGACTTTCCTATTTCTAGGTACAACAGAGGAATCCGTGCTTGATTTGCAGCACTTTGCAGTGCCAAAACACATTTAAAAATAACTGCTGAAACATTTCCTTTTATATTAAGGCTTATAATCCATCCTTCCCATTTGAAAGTTAAGGCTAAATTTCAGATCTAACTGCTCTAGGTCATATTTAGAGAAGGCTGGTACATGTGAAATATGCAGCATCGGCTGCAACTGGCTACAGGCTGGTGCCAATTTAGAATTTTTATGCAAGACAAGAATAGACAGAGGGAAATATTTCTCTGGACCCAGTGTGGAATATGCACTTTCCCAGGCTCTGTGTTATGCTTAACGGTCTGCCTGTAACCATTTTCCAGCCTGCTAGAGTCCCCTGGCCGAGCAGTTGGGGAGGGGGCTGCTGCTGATTCCTTCTGAAGCAAGGTACTTGTGGCAGGGATTTCTCATTTCTATTCCCTGCTTTCTTGCTCACTCATTTCCCATCAAAAACATACTTCTGAGTCTTTTCATCTTGTTTTTCCGCGCAATCCTGGAATCCTCTGAGATGAATACAGCATAAATAGAGCAGCCTCCTTGTTATCCTTCTTCAGAGGACAATGGGCATGTCTAGTAGACAAAGTGGTATCTATTAAAACAATAACATGTAAGTGTGATCCCTGATGTTGTAGGAAGCTACTCAGAAAAGTTCTGTTCACAACCTTCCCCCTTACCCAGCAACACCTCTAGCAAATGCTTGCACTGTTCCCCTGAGGTTCAGCTCTCTATCCAGGATGCTCCTCCCTCTGATTTCAAAGGCACAGTGTGCAAGAAGCCTGAAACAACAGCTGTGCCTGGTCTGTACACAGGTGCCACAGTGTACACAGTCTACACATTCTCATTCAGAGAAGAACAGAAAAGGTGGTCACAGGACCTCTTGTGGGTGGCATTTCCATGTGGCAGCCCTGACAGCCACACCTCCTTCCCTCACCCCCTCTTGTGCCTGCCCTGTCAATTGGGCCTAAGAGATGTGAGCTGCTGGATGCACAAGCTATCTGTAGCAGGCCAGCATAAGTACAGTCACATTGCACTGACAAACAGCTACCTATGTCCTCTTCATTTGCTTATCAGCATGGGCTTGGGGTTTGGAGCTCATGCACCTTGCTCACACTCACCATTCCTGGGAATTCAAGCTCAATTTTAGGGGCTAGTGCAAGTGAAAATTAAAAGACTAGCGTCCCGAAGGCTCTAGCAGTTAGGTCAATATTTGGATTAAATACTTAAAAGCAGATAAGTCAGCCAAGAACCAGTTTCTGTTCTTGGAAAACATTCTGATGTTTAAAAATAATTCAGTCTTCACAAGAATAAAAGGCTGAAAAGCTCCCAGTTTGATGTTAAGAGCGATAAAGCATTTTCTTTAGAAGCAAATTGCTGATTTCAGTAAAGGGAAATATTGTCTCAAAAACTTTCTTCACGTTCAAGCGTGTCTTAAAATATCAAATACAGTTTGGTTTAAATATACTCTCCAAGAAATCGAATGAAACAATGCCTGCCCTTAACACGGCTGTTTTGGTAAGGTGTTTTTTTTCAAACTGAGAAATTATCTTTTTTTTTTTTTTTTTTCAGAGGAAATAAATGACTACAATTTATCATTCCCCAGACTATGATTTAACAGCAAGGGCTTTAAATGAGGTACAATTTCATCAAAAGTTTCTCAATCGTCCCTAGCAGTAACAGCAGAGAAATCTTTCTCTCAAGGAGGGGCCCATACCCACAGCCAACAGCTCTCTTCCTTGGACAGGGCTGTGGGTGCTCGCTGGGAGCATTGGGATTTTGACCTTAAGCTGTCAGCATGCTTTGGCAGATGGCTATTGAGCCTGCATCAGCACAGCCACTATCTGACAGCCCAAATCCCACATTATTATTTCCAAAGGAAAAGCATGCTTCCCTTCTTTCTTCTCATTTTCTGAAAACAATAATTCCTTAATTCAAGACTCTAACACTCATTTATCCAGGAGGCTGTTTCACTGTAACTATTCTGCTTGGAATTCATGTCCTACTTCACCACAGAGTAACCACATTTGTTGTTGTCATTGTTTTTAAAATGCCGGACAAGCCCCCATTTCCTCAGCTTACTTCTCCTGCAGGACTCCCCACATGACTGCCTGTTCCTCTCCATCCAGCTCTCAGTCAGGAGTATCTGAAGTGCAGAAGCTTGGCCCACACTCCAGTTCCCCTCCAGTGCCACACTTTGGCTGATGTGGCCAACCACCAGCGCCAAGACATGCTGTCTCCGGTTACCTCGAGCAGATGGAGCCGTGCCCATCTTTCCAGGAGGAAGCCGGAAGGGTAACAGAGGTTATAAACAATGACTACCTTGTAATTAGCAGCAGTGCAATTACTGACACAAAATGCTGGCTTTGAGGGGGCTGTGTGGCTGCCTGATGAACTTATGTGCCCAGTTTCAGTGCACTCTGCTAATTAATATCTTGAAACAGGCCAGGGAGCAGTTTCAGTGTTGTAAAGGAGCATCACTCAACCTCAGGTGCTGCACACTTAAAGCCATCCACCCACAAAACAACGTGCCACAGGCAGCTCCTTTGCACAGGTCAGAGGCTCGGTGGGAGGCAGCATTCCACCCTACAGACATGCAGGTCGCCCTTAATTAACTTATCAAAGGTTGTGAGGGCCCTTCGGGCCTCCTCCAGGCAAACAGGCGGTGGGAGTGGGTTTGTAGGCATGCGCCAAGCACGCCAGGCATGAATCCCAGCCCTGTCCCTGTGTCCCTCAGCACGTGGGCACAGCCAGCCAGCATGGAGGAGCAGGCCTCGCAGAACGCGTGGGTGCTCCTTGGTGAAAAAAACAGAGGCAGCGTGCACAGCGATAACATTAGTATTGCAAAAATCTGCTGTGTTGGCTGAAGCTCACTAAAAAGCCCTCGGGGGCTGTAGAAGCATCTCCATTTCTGTGGCACGCTGTGCCCAAGCTAGAGGGCAGGACTGAGTCCTGCCAGTGTTTGCCCTGTGAAGCACCATTAGGCTGCTGCTTCTCCACATTTGCACAGGTAGATGGTTTTTTTTGACAGTCTCAAATCGCATGAGAAGATACAGCTAAATAAAATCTGACAGCTGGTCTTTAAGCATAGTGATAAAGAAGTAGTCGCAGTCACTGGCCTTGGGTATTGGCTGCAGGGAGCAAAACAAACTACTTTTTTTGTTAGAATTGTTTGAGTTGGAAGGGACCCTTAAGGGCCATCTAGTCCCATTGCCCTGCAGTGAACAGGGACACCTACAGCTAGATCAGGTTGCTCAGAGCCCTGTGCAACCTGACCTTGAGAGTCTCCAGGAATTGGAGTCGCTGGGCAACCCATTACAGTGCCTCACCACACTTACTGTAAAAAACTTCTCCCTTATATCCAATCTGAATCTTTCCTCTTTTAGCTTGAAACCACTTCCCCTAGTCCCATCACAACAAACTGCTAAAGTGTCTGCCTTCCTTCTTATAGCCCCCCTTTAAGTATCTAAAGTCCACTCTCAGGTCAGGTCTCCCTGAAGCCTTCTCCTCTCCAGGCTGAACATCCCCAGCTCTCTCAGCCTATCCTCACAGGGGAGCTGTTCCATCCCTGGGATCATTTTTGTGGCCCTCCTCTGGGTACACTCTGACAGGTCTATGTCTCTCCTGTACTGAGAACTCCATATCTGGATGCAGTATGAGGACACTGATAATACGGAGCTCTCAGCCTTTCACTCAGCCCTTCTCCAGCCACCTCCAGACCTCAGTCCTGAGCAAGTTCCTGAACAAACCATGCATTTCAAGTTATAACTGTCATAATGTCATAGGCCAAGGGAAATCAGTCCTCAGCAGTCACCTTCTGCTAATATCAGCTCATTGTCACACAAAGGTGGTATAAAAGCATCATCAGGGCTGAAAAATTTACACCACAACTTCCAGAACAAAGTCTTTAATCCTGGAGTGGAGCCTGAGAAGCCTTGCACGGAACCTGAGACAGTCCCAAACCATCTGCAACTCCATCGCTCCTGTTGATACCTCTACCATTCAGGTACAAAGTTGGGCACTGAAAAACAGTAAAACCATGCTACCTGTGGACACACAAGTACATTTACAGTAAGAGTGACAACGTTTGGCTTTTTTTGGAGATCTTTGCCCTCTGGTTCTCAAAACATTTACAGAGGCTGGGAATGTCATTCATATCAAAAATAAGACCAAAGTTTTGTAATAGTCCACGTGTTCAAAGCATCAAGACTTTAATCCACACAATGCTCCTGGGAACCAACATCTTTCTCCTTCATCCCACTGCAAAGTACAAGTGATCACAGGAAGTCTGAGGACATATCTCATTAACCTTAAGAATATTTATGCTCTTTTCATGGGAAATATTTGGTAGAGAGTGCAGGAAAACTCCAAAATAACCATCCAGGAAGAGTTTTCCATTTTCATGTGAAACTTATTTCTCAGTAAGATCCTTTTCTGTGAGACTCTTCTCACAAGAAGAAATTCAGCCACCACTGCTTGAAAATGCATGCAATTGAGCAGATAATATATAAACATTTCAGGGGACTGGCAAGTTTAAAATGACTATCCCAAGAGTAGATATCAGGTCAGGTCTGAAGCCATTGTGAAACTGATCCCCATCTGCTTCTACTCACGATGCAGCTGCATCTACAAGGTACCGTGTCATCACCACGCCTTCATGCTCATGGGGCTGCCTTAAGTTTTCAGCATTATCTGAATAGCATTTTTGACTATTCATCTTTTCATCAGCTGCATAGTAAGGTTGTGAAGCAACCGAGCTGGAGATGTAATGTGTTCATAACTGACATCTCATTGGGACCTGCTGTCTCAGCCTTTTCTTGATGAGTCACCCGAAGACACACTCAGTAGAAGAGTTTAAGCCAGCATTTTGCTGCTTTTTCCTAAATTTCTTCTGTGAGAGGGAAGCCTGAGGAATACATCTATAAGGATTTGGGCCTGTAACTATTTCTGAGAAGCTAGCTCTCTGTTAACTAGAATGGGCATCCAGCTTATGCTGTCACATCTGCAGCACCCACTCACAGAAGCTGTTTCATTATCCACAGCTTTTTCCTAGCTCTAGCAGAGCTCACAGCAAAGCTTTTTGCCAATTTCAGTGCAACTCAGGCCACAGGCTGCTTTTGCCACTGGTGACAAACAAGGTCTCAAGCTTGATTCATCAAAATAACAATGGATCCACCATCACGCATTTATCAATCGGAGCAAAGAAGCATTTTAAAGAAAGAGTCCCAGATTATGTTGTTAGATTAAAACCCTGCTTATACATTTAATATTGCCCCCTTTATTCTTTCCCTCTCAGTTGTGGTAAACATCAGCAGTGCCCATCACTGATCTCAGCTTGAAAACTATTTCAGTCACAGCTCTCGTGAATATGAAATTAAAAGGTGAGCTGGAAGAGGTTTTGCAATCTGACCCTTCTCCTTCATAAAGACACTCCTCAATTGTAACACTTAACCAATACCAGATCCTAAGTCAATATTTATTCCCTAAAGCTACAAATATTATTTGGCTACATTTTGCCTGCTTGTATTTTTCAGGCAGAGGGTAGTCGTTCACTGGGAAAACAAACAAACAAAAAAACAAGCAGAAACTACAAAGACAACATACTGCCTCAGTTCACAAAAATATTCAACTGTAATTCCCTGCCCTCCTTAGTGTAGTTTTAAGTCTTTGTTTCCTATAAGCCTTCCTATCTTGCACACAAACATCTCCATGAAATCGAAGCGTGTTTCGCTAACACCAGCATATCCCCTCACTACCCTCAGCTTTCAAGACGCTTGCTGTCAGAGGTGCAGAGCTTGATGCTGAAGGGCTGCTGTAAATTTGCCTTAACTTGAGGGACGCTGGGGAGCTGAACCTCTGCCAGAAAGCAGCCTTGTTTGTTACTAACACAGCCCATATTTAGCAATGTGTCTCTGAAGGAAAAAAGCACATACTTCCATCTGAACAAAGTCCCATCGCCATACAGCCAGGTCCCTGGGGACCTCTGGATCCCATTTTGCATGGCCAAATAAGGTAAAGCAAGAATTTTAAAAATGCAAACCTGGCCTGAAATTGCCCACAGCTTGGAGGAGAGATTTTGAGGACTTTTTAACCTTTTGTTAAACATCAGACAGTGCCGCAAGGTCTTCTTTTTATTACTTCTCCCTGAATGCTGAACTTCCCACAAATATTTTAGAATACAAGTGAGCTTTAAAGAGATGAAGTGGTTTGGAGACCGAAGCTGGAAGAAACAGTGGGAAGTTATACTAAAGAAAAAGAGTATTAAAGTGGTGTGATTTGCCAACAGGCACTGAAAGAACATTCTCCAGATTAGAAGGAAGCACTGCTCTGAAATGCACACAAGAGGGAAAGCATGAGGCTGTGCATTATGAATTCCTCTGAGGCTTTTAATTTGAGCCCATTGCTGTTGAGCTCCACAACTTTTCTGTGAATGAGTAGCCAGAGAAGTCGGTCACTCTCGTGAGTGAAACTGTTAACTACATATGGGAGGAAGGGCAGGATTGATATTCTGATTGCATTGAAACACCTCTTTTGCAAAGACTTCCTAAGGAGGAACTCTGATTCAATTTTCCTCTATGCCTCTTTAACCACAAGCGCATTACCTTTTGTCTTCCAGCACTCTCTCTGTACCTCATGGCTTCCTATGTCCCAGAAGTATGTGGCTGTTTCATGGGAACCCAGAGATCAAAATCTACCTTATGAATGTGCATTAAAACCACAAGAATCTGGGACATGGGAAAAGCAAGCAGCTACATACTGTTCTAATATAATTACACATACACCAGAGTTACTCTGCTTCATAAACAATTAGTGCAAGAAAAATCACCGAGGAAACAATGAACACATGATCGAATCATTGTTTCAGGGGGTGGAAGAGGCACAAATTTCTCAACAAGCTGAAGGTGACACCAGAAAAAAAAAAAAAAGAAGGGTTTTGATTACTTTTTCTAACTTATCGAGGGATTAAGAGATGTTATTAGGCACTGTGGGCATCCTGCGAGTGAGAAGCTTCTCTTGGATCCTCTCAGAAGTGAAAACAGGGTCAAAAGACTAAGACATTTTCTAAGGCATTACCACGTCGTTGATAAAGCCTCTTGTAAGATCACCTTAATACAATTGTTTCTCAGCTGGCTGCTGATTTTTGTGGAAGTGCCATACCATTAGAGTTATCTTGGTATTCTGCTTGCTGGTCTCATGCTTGTCTATGCATACAGCTGAAGGCCATTAAGGAAAAGAAGCAGTTTTTCCCATTCAATAATACATGTTCTACAGCAGATTAGCAACCAAAGCTGTTAATGTGCTAGTTAATCCATTTCAGCATTGTCACAGGAGCAGCTCTCAGTTCACTTTGCCCACATTAAAGGTGAAAGGACAGCTTTAAAGGTTCTCTTCACCTCTCCCATGAAATAATTCAAATGAAAATTAAGCAAAGAGTAGTCAAGAAACTAAGAAATGAGAAGAACGTACCTTTTGCCACATTGCACAGAAGAGAACTGGGGCATAGGTCAGGTTTTTCCTGTGTCACAGGGTTCAGACTTCAAATATGCAGCCTTTGTCGTACAGCGTTGTTCCTGAAGTCAAGATTGGTGCCTTACTCTGAGCTGTGAGCAGCTACATTGACACAGCAGGACCATCCAGTCTCCAAATGATTAAAAGGCAGAAGAGAAAACTTTGGTCCAAACTCATGAATTTTGCATAAGTCTGTGCAAGAAGAACTAGGAAGTATCTTCCTCTAGAGGCAAATTGTACTGCACGTCACATGGTCCCACAAGCTTGACTTCTGTCAGTTGCGCTAATCCAGAAGCTTTGGGTTGGGCTAAAAACTAATAGGTATAAGCAGCAAAAGAATCTAGGGCTTTTTCATAGCCAGAAGTATGAAAACAGTGAAGGGCCTCTGTCTGTACACTCCTTGAATTTTGATGTCTTACTCAGCCAAAACACAGCCCTCAGTTTGAAGACTGGTATAACAGTTTTCTTGCAGACGTGAACCTGTGTGTCGTTCTGGAAGCTGGAGGGCTCAGGGCTAACTTCAACCCTGCTAAACTCAGCACAAGATCAGAGAGGCAGAGGCATAAAAACCCACCCATCCAACCAACACAATGTTTTAAAAAAATAACTAAGCTCCTAGAGCCAATGCAGGCTACAGTGCTCTCAGGATCAGTCTTTCCAAACTAACTTTGGTATGGCAAGACAGGCCACAACAGCCACAGGGACTGGCTGCCTGGAGATCTTCTCCCTACTTCTGGGAGATTTGGCTTGGCCTGTTGCACCCTTACCTAACTCCTTACCTAACCGCCCATGAGAGCCACAGGGTACCACACTGCCCACACCTGTAGGAAGTTTGAGCTCTCAGAAAAACCATAGCAGCTGTGGGTTATCTTCCTCACTCCAGCCTTGATGGGAGACCTGCAAAAAGCAGGGCTCCATGGGGGGGCCCTGACAACTATATCCCAATCAGCTGTCCTGTAACCAGGTAGTTCTCTTCCTGAATCAAAGCAAGGAGATGCTATGAGTTTCTAGCCATAGCTTGAAATTAAATTTAAAATTATCAAAGCTTCCTCTTGTGTTTTTTCATCAAGTATGGAACTGATCAAAGTCCTCTAAGATAGTCCTGAAGCTCTTCAAATCATCAGGGTGAAATTTGAGCCTTTGCCTCTGATTTAGAGGAACCTATAGTAGAATAAAATTTAGCTGCTAATTTTGAGACAGTTGAAGTTTACATTCCTTGCAAACCAAACCTAAGATATTTCTCTCGTATCGAGGCCCCTACAAGTATTAGAAAGCTTTAGCCACAGCCTTCTCATGTTTTGGAAGTGTTTGTTTTTAAAATCAAGTCAAGTTGAGGAAGACAGCCATACCATAAATAGGGCCTCCTGTTAATAATCAACAGCTGTTTCCCTACTTAGACTAATTGAAGACTTTTGGGGGGGG
>VXAB01011200.1:255898-286273 GCA_013399175.1 Odontophorus gujanensis
CAGCCACGTGGAAACAAATTCTGTATGTATGCTTCTGGCTCAGAGCCAATGAGAAGAAAAGTGGGTTGTATATCCCTGGATATTGTGTCATGATCCAGGGCCCAGGCACAGCAGTGGCCAAGGCTTCCAGCAGAACCAGACTCCACCAGGTGCAGTCGTGAGCTGCTGTACTGGAAGCAAGCTTGAAGGGAGCAGGGCAGGGAAAGCATTTGGGCAAGAGGCAGCAGAAATATCCTCCTATAGTGAAGCCACATCTGGAACCTCGCCAGGTATGTGCCACCAGCAGTCCCACTGGATGTCCACAGGAAACTGCCAAGCCCAGTTCTTTCACTTGTATTTCTCACACTACCACATCACATACAGTCCCTCAAGGAAAACCACATCAGAACTGAACAAGAAAAACAAAGCACCAATACTTGCCCTACTTCTGCTAGCTGGAGTAAATGAAATTAAATAGATCTTTGTGTACATTTCATGTCTGCGTGCTTGGATACCACAGTGCAGTGCACTACAAAAGGAAATTTTATACTTAAAATGTTTTCTATAAACTGTTCTCTGTATCAGTATGAAGAAGAATGAGGACACATTTTCATATGCCATATGGGACTATTGCTACACACAAGCTTAAGTTAGGGGTGTGCTTATGTGACAGAGGCTTGGGTAGTAACTGGACAGGCTGCAAGGACTTCTTACTCACATTCAGGCAGGATAATGCTCTGTGTGCTTGGCAAGAGCCTGAACTGCAGTGTCCAAGAGCACATCCTGAGTTACCTAGTCAGAGCAAGCAGATCTGGGCTTTGGCTGAACGCAGAGTCCAGGCTGAATTTCAGCTGGCGTTGCTCTAGGCCCATCTCTGCTTTCTATTGCACTTGAGTTCAGCTCTCAGCCTTGGTCACGGGACTGTGCTTCTCTCTTTCATCCCTACATTTGTACACATTTGCACACACATTTTTAATAGGTCTTCCAGGTAGCCTTCTTTCTTGTGCAGTTCATCACAGTAAATTTCTCCAGAAATAAAAGTGCTTGGGTTGGGAATTCAAAGCTCAATGGCAATGGACAACCTCAGGAAAAACCTAAGGCTAGAGGGTTTTGACAGTCCAAAGAGCTTGGGAAGCAGGACTGGGGCTTGCAGCAGTGCTCCTTTTGAGCATCAGACAGACATGCTTTAATTTGCTGAGCTTCCCAGTTGAGTTGCAGTTATGTACACACCAGTTTATAGGCAGAGAAAATCCTCCTTTTATGGCTTCCAGCCCCCACTCGTTTCTCCTCCCCAGAAGTTTTCATCCTCTCAGTTGAGCCAAACATCAAATGAGCTGCATGTGTAGTTATGCTCGGAGAGAGAGCAGGAACCCTGGGGAAGCAGACAGGAGTGGGGAATCTGTGATCACCACCTTTTCTTACTCTTAAGACTCCCGTCGCAGGCTATTCTAACATGTCAAATTAACAGCTACTCACCATAGACAGCATTTTTGAAGTTTAGAAGGTGTTAAAATCAAAACAAGTGCTTTCACATTCAACTGCAAAGATTAAGGAGAGTTGTTCTTCGTTAGTCACCTGAATCTGTTTTATGAAGACATCTGAAAAGCATTTTTATCAACCACTGAGCAGTATATACTCACGAAGCTGTTCTAATTGCTTTGGAATGTTCACCCTGGCTGCTGGAACAGCTCGGTCCTGCTGATACACTGAGTTAAGTAATACTGGCTCATAGGACACACCACTTTATATTCCTCATTCTGAAGGTAAGCAGCATGAAATTTCTAAGAATAGTAATAAAGCAAAGAGTGCACAGATGATAACCTTCGCAAAGCTGCTTTACGTGTTTATGAGAGCAAACTCATCAGGAAAAAAACAACAACCCAACCCCAGTATCTGCCACAGCTGAAACACAGATCTGTAATTTCATACTAGATCTATTTTGCAGATGGAAATTGCACAGATGAAAATGTATTCCCAGTCCCCACTCCATCAGCCTCCGGGATGCGCAGAGACACGGGCCCTGCCCACATGTAAGCCCTGCTGCCATGCTGTCCCCTCTGAGAAACAGCTGAGGTACTGTACTGGGAGATCAGAAATGATTTGCTCAGTCTTACCTTAAACCTGAAGCAGAACTCTGGTCTGTATTACACGTGCTTGCTAACAGCCTGCCCTCCCACGAGAGGAAATAGCTCTGTCTAGCCCCTGGTGTCCCCTGCTCTGTGAGGGCACTGTGGTACCAGGCCCTGGCTGCACAGGTGGTCCTCATTGTCCTTGCAGCTGCTGCCTCCCATGTGGCAGCAGCACCTTTCCCCTCATGCTGTCAACCAGCAGTCTGCCACTCCTGCAACAGGTTTGATTTCTATGTTTCTTGTTTCTTTTTTCTCCCCATTTGCTCCTGCCGTCAAGGGACTTGATCTAGAGGAGGGAGCTTGGAGGCTGCAGAAGGGATCTTCCCCACATGACCTTTTTAATTCTTGGCCTCCTCTGCTTCAGTCAACACCACAAGTGTCTTCCACCTACCACAATCCCCATTTGTTGCTTAGGAATTAAACATTGACTAAACACATCATTCTGCATAGGCCATTGAACTGGAAGAATGTTTGGTGAGCTCAGCAGCTAGAGCTTTATTAACCGCCTCTGGTGATCTCCTCCTCCAGTGAGGCAAATGCAATGCAGTTTGATTTCAGACCGTTCCCACATGCTCCCTATGTAACCCACAACACTCCTAAAGCTCCAGTGCCCATATTAAGAAGCTCTGCCTGCAAGTAATCCCTTCTTTACCTATCCCACCAAAGTATAAAGCTTACATGATCACATTTCACCATTCCTCACTGTCTCCAGATTGGTTTAGACCTTCTCAAAAGCACCGCCATCACCTCTATGTGCTGCTCCTGTTGCCATACTGGTTAAGTGGAAGTGCTGCAATCCCATTCCAAAGGGAGATTGTTTTGTTTAGTATGCCTGCAATGTTTAACAAAGCTCTAGAGAGCAGGTCAGCTGAAGGTGTGTTGACACAGAACAGCCAAGAGATAAGACAACAAATGGAGCTTTACAAAACATCAGCAAGTCCATCATCCAGCAGGACGATAACAGGAGTCTAAAAATCCCCCCTGGGGGGTGGATACTTCCCCCCCCCAAATAGAAAAATAACCATGACATGCATCTTGGAGTAATTACATTCTGAATACAGGTCTGGAAAGACTGCTTTGGGCTTCTCACTCTTAGGTACTTAACAACAGGAAGAAAAAAATACATGAGAATTCTTTGCATTTTCTGAATTCTCCTTTAGTTCACAAACACCCTTGCATGCTGAATTTAGTGCCATCAAAGGAGAAGAACACAGGAAAGAGCTCACATTTCCCTCAAATGCAGCGCCAATATTTCCTGCTGCCAGATGATCTGGAGGGAAAACCTCCAAATTTTAGGTGGCCTTCTGCAGCTGCTAATCAAGACAACAAAAAACCCCAGCAAACTAAGAGTACCTCTATCATCTCACCAGACCTAGATTGCATTCCACTTGGTGGCATTTTGCCAGCGCTAATAACTGAGTATAATGGTTAAGTGCTTTTGAAATTCAAAGGCAGCTTTCAACACTTGTCCTAGACTGATCAGCTCTGGAAAAAATAAAAAAATTAAAAAAAAAAGTCAGTCTGAATACTGTCTCAACCTGGAGCCAGAAAGCCATACCTAATCTAATTAAATTCTCTTACAGAATACAACTATACTCGCCAGCTATCCCTGAGCTAGGAAAACAACAGTACCAGCATTAGTAATGAGACTCACCAGGCAGGGCAGACATTTTGCCTAGAGAGGTGGTGGAGTCTCCTTCTCTGGAGATGTTCAAGACCCATCTGGATGCCTACCTGTGCAACCTGGGCTAGGGAGCTGCTTTGGCAGGGGGTTGGACTCGATGATCTCCGGAGGTCCTTTCCAACCCCTACAATTCTGTGATTCTGTCCTGACCAATGGGAACACAGCCAGACAGGAATAAAAGGGAAACGTTATCATAGATTAGAGGTTCCGAACATGAGATACTATCTATTTGTTCCCTGTCCTGCCCCATCACACATAGGAGACTGTAAGAAGAGGAGGATGACTTGTGGTGCACTGAAATGTTAGAGATGGTATCTTAGCATATATGCTGGAGCCTAACAGTGACCTGGGGGTCAGCATTCCCCAGGGAGGTGTGTCTTGCAACTGCAGGAAGAGCGAGGTGGCACTTACACCCACCACACTTTACAGAAGTCACTTTTGCGTTCATATGGGGGGAGTTTGGTTTCAGTCTGCTCAACACAGAGCATATGCAGGTCTACATATTTGCATGTAAGAATGGTAAAAAGCATTTTCAATCTCAGCATTTCCAAAGTGCCCTAAGCAAGCACTCACATCCAGCGCGGCAGAAAAATGAGAATTTCAAGTCGACTGCTTGCTCACCATCTACAAAGAGTACAATTTTAGTGGAAGCTCTGGTGTCCTCTGGAGGCTGGATTTCCAGCTTGTTTCTCACTCCCTGCTAAAGTCATTGTTGCAACAGCTTCTATAGCTTTTTCTGCTCTGAAATCCGCAGTATGGTGATACAGCAGAGAACAAGATCACTGTTCAATCTCATTTCACTCTCGAGTAAGCAGAATTTCACTATAATCATAATCTTGAGATCCCCAGTGTTTATGGTCAACACTGCCCGCATTATTCATCTGGAAAGAGAAGAACCTAGCCTCAAGACAGGAGGAAGGAACTAAATGCAGAAGGGAAATTAAACTACTCTGAAGCCCTTGTTCATCACAATAAGGGCAAAAAGAAAAGATTCTAATTATCTAGCTTATTTCCACAAATAAGCACTTTATAGTGATCTAACTTTCAGCAATTCTTTCCAAGATATAGCGTCCGAGAACACAATCCTCCTTGTGCACAAAATCCAGATGGCATCACGAAATCTCTTTCCAGATGTCGTACTTTGAAAGCAAGTGATTAACTGTTAGGAGACACCAAGATCCTCAAAGTTATGTTAACATTTGCACGTGTAAACTATTGTTGCAGCAGCCTTGTTCTCCTTTTGGGAAGTTACCAATTCAATAACTCTACACCGAGTTTTGGATTTGCAGCCTGGAAATGTTTGTCTGTTTTCGGCCATGATTGTCAACACTGTGTATGACAATGAATGCATCCAGCGTACAGGCGAAAAACTGTCTTGAGAAACACCAGTTCATCACTCTATAAACACATCTGCGGTGTGTAACAAAAGCAGCAACATGGTGAGACAGCTTGCATCGTTTATCTTCAGACAACCCCGCTACCAAGGGGTGCTTTTCAAGACAGATCTATGGAGGGCCAGGAGAAGATTAACTTTGCAATGCACGCATTTTTTTTGTTTTAGATTTGGCAGTGGCCAAAGCGTATTTTGTGAGCAATAACTGCTATCTCACAGGATGAGATGGCTGTTTCCAATGCTGCGAAGATCAAACACAACTCCTTGACAAAGTGCACAATAATAGGAAAAGCTCTGGCACGAGATATGTAGGCTGAAACACAAGTGATTGCTATTTCTCTCTGAAGAAATGCCTGGAACGTTCTATTTTATTTACTGCCAGTGTAGTTGAGTTCAGCAGTTTTGGAATCATGACACTGTATTTAACTTACCACGTGAACTTTGCACTGGATGGGATTCAAAGGATGAACTTCATGTAATTAATTTGTTCTGAAAAAAAAACTAAATAAAAAAAACAAAACAAAACAACTTCACTTTTTTTTTTTGTTTCAAAGGAAAAACTGCAACACAATTTCTGCTAACATACCTTTCAGTATTTGTTTTCTCCTTCCGTTCCACTGCTCCAGTGTTTCCCAGAGGGCACCTTTTTCCTTCACTTATGATTCCAGGCTAATTTCAAGCAGGAATACCAAAATCGAACCCTTTGCTCGGTTGCTAAGACTGAAAAGTGAACGCTCAGTAGCAGAAAGATCAAGGAAAATATCTTCCCCATCTTTAATTCTCATTTACACAGACCTCACCAAACAAACAAGGTATGTTTTTCTCCACTCAGGCTGCCAGACGATGACTTTGATGCAGGGAAGAACACCCCCTCAGGCAGCCTTTTATTTTCCTTTTCTTAAAGCTTATTTGCAAGAAGCAACATGTTAAAAAACAACTCGATTCTCAGTTTCTCCTATGGTACAGACGCACACATTTCTGACCCAAGACTTTGGCAAAGAGATGTCAAAGGCCAAGGTGCTGCCTGCAGCAGGGATCTGGGGCACATCTCAGTCTGCTGCTTGCCACTCTGCTCAGCAGCCATGGGCACATCTCCATGAACAGGATCAAAACATCATCACAACATAGATGAAAATGCCAAAGACACGTACAGCATTCAGTGTTCAGTTAAACACAGATAATCCTTCCAAAGCCAAGCAAGAGATAACATCTGTGCTTTGCACACACTGGTCAAGATTTTAAGCCATTATAAGCAAAATTTTCAGGAATCTCCATAAAAAGTCACAAGATGTTCAACACGTCCCGAGCCAACAGAACTCTTCCAGTCTTCGATAGTTATGGGTATACCTGTCTCAGAAGAGAAGAACTACATACCCCAGAGGACTTTGCATTGCTTTGCAGTTTTCCGTTTTCTGCTCAGAGGGAAAGATGAAAATGCCACTGGGTTACCAGTACCCAACCCGGGCTTTGGGAATCATTATCAGTATTTCACTTTCTAATAGAAAATTACCATGGACCTTCATCACCTGCATTATGGCAACAGATGCTGCACACAGGCACCTACCTGCCTTTCAGGATAAAACTTGACCCACATAATAGCATGCTTCCACCTGTTTGTTCAGGCAGACATACACTCATACATGCATACTGGTACAAAAGTACAGTTTCCTAATCTGTTTGCTCTCAGCACAGCCTAAAAACCAAGCACACTGTCTAGCTCTGTTGCCTTAGGGGCATGAGTGCAGCAAGACATGGCACCTCAAAAGCCTCAAACTTACAGATTTAGACTAGATATTGACTTAGATTAGATGTTAGGAAGAAGTCCTTTACTGTGAGGATGGTGAGACACTGGAACAGGCTGCCCAGCGAGGTTGTGGATGCCCCCTCCCTGAAAGCATTCAAGGCCAGGCTGGATGGGGCTTTGAGCAACATGGTCTAGAGGGAGGTGTCCCTGCCTATACCAGGGGGTTGGAACTTATTAATTTCAAGGTCCCTTGCAACCCAAACCATTCTATAATTCTGTCAGTGACACCATTCTGCATTAGAAAAAAGGAAACAAGCCCAATAAATGCAAATGACTCAGTGCAATTTTCACTTATTAGTCAGCATTACAGAAGACACAGCAGGATTATCTCACATGATACTTTTATTTTCAAGATTAAAAACCCCAATGATATAGATGCAGAATAACGCAGAAACAAACAGATGTCAACCCCAAGTTTATCTGCAGTTCAAGTGAGGCATCCTGATATCACAGTACTGAATTGCACAGACTGATAAAACATGAATGGACAAAAGAAAGAAATCACAACATGTGAATTGCAATTAATTAACTCTTCTTCATCTGGCTCCCTTTGCCCCTCCCATCGAGGGTATAACAAAAAATTCAGCTACAAAATACATCTGACATTGAGCAAAATTAAAGAGTCAAAATTACTTTGATATAGAATGTACTTCCCCCCCCCTAAGAATTAAGAATACATTACAGCTGAATTTGAGAAATACAGACAGTAAATTATCACAGGTCTACAAAGAGTAAGAGCAGCACTGTATCACCAAACAACACAATATGAAAATACTTAGAAATAACAAAATATAAATTGATCCAGCAAACAATTACACTGACAGTGCTATTCCAGGCCTTGCAATTAAGATCTAAAGCTTGTTTACAAGATTAAAGACTTGTAGAAAAAAAATGTTTACATGTACATACTTCAGTGAGGCTGCCGTTCAGTGGGCCTAACTTTTTAATATAAAAGACTGGTTTAACAATCTAACCCAAAGTGCTAATGAGTCATAAGTAGATATGTGGTAAGTAGAATGCTACATTCTCACCCACATCAGCCCAATACACATTGTTAGCATAAAATCTATTCACTCTCCAGTGTATGCTCAGTCTTGCACCAGCTGAAGCCAGAAGAGATGTCAGTGTGCTCTGCTGGAAGAGCTCTCTGTGGGATCTCAGACCAGTGCCCGAATTCCTTTGCCTCAGGAAAGGTGTGAGCCCTGCAGTGCACTGACACCTCCTAGTGACAGCAAGTGCAGCGTTTCACCACTGCAGAACAGCTTTCCAAATCTGAATCGAAGTAAAAACTTAGAGGTAAAACTAAAAGAAAAACTCGTTAAACTAGGACTGCTAATTATACGAGAATGAACTCTGACAACTGAGACAGGTACACAAGGAAAATATTTCTAAGGCTTAGCCAGATCAGAACAACAGGTAAGTATCTTGGTAGACACCTTGCTCTGAACCAAAATCCCTGCTCTAAAAATTCGTTACAGCATGAGTGCCTCCTGAACACCAGCAATTTATTTCAGTACCAACACAGCAGAAAACAGGTGTCAGAAGCAGATCTTTTTTCTCAGCTGTTACTTTCTTCCCTAAAATGTCAGTTCAGTAGAAATGCTGATTACAAAGAGGCTGCTATCCTGCCCTGAAGATTCCCAGTCTCAATTTAAGGAAAAAAACCACCGGAAAACAACAACAAAGTAAGCAAACAAAAAACCTACAGCTCTCAGCTCTACAATTGTTAAATCAGACCATAGTTTCCTGTCACCAAATCAAAAAAAAAAAAGGAACTAAGAGACTGATTGTCTGAAAATCTAGTTAGTTACAATTCTTAGCTTTCACTTACAAGCACGTGGTAAGACACTACAACTCCTGTGTTCCCCATACTCTTCTCCCAGCTGCTCCCCACCAGGATGTGGGCAGAGCTCTGAGAGCCTCAGGTGTGCCTGAGGGCAGTACACGACAGCACACAATGCCAGGAGCATGGGCACACCACCAGTGTGCTCAGCATTCAGCATCCACACACAAGGAAGAGAAGTGACAGTTATGAAACAGCAAATAAATAAACTGAATTTATAATAACAAGCCATATAAATAATTACTCAAAAACACACATTTCAAGTATTTTGCCTCAAGCAGCTATTAGTTTATGGACGTTTTCTCTCCCAGCAACTACAAAATGACCAAGTACTCCCAACTCCCCAGGGAGAGTTTTCCACCTAAACTGCTTAAAAGTGAATTCTATTGCTTGGGAAAGATACAAGTAGAGCTATGCTCAACAGATGCAAGTCTGCATCAGCCACACAGATCCCTTAACCTTGTCCTGCACTAACACAGTCTTCAAAGAATCACTCACTTCCCTCAGGCTCGCACACACACAGCCTTGCTGCCTGCTTGCTGTTCCACACCTGACCCAGCTGCAGCCTGCTCAGAACAAGACTCAGCTGAGTTTCTCAGTATGAGCAGTGCTCACCACCAGCACCCACCAGACCTGCTCCCCACTGCTGCCAGAAACCTGACTAAGCACTTCCACACCTCACATGTGGGATCCAGATGCAGCCTACTCACTCACTTCCCTCAACCTCATTTCCCGCCCAGGTCACCTCTTGTCATTTCTATGCTGCTGGAAAATAGGAGCCCACAGCTCAACGCCCAGGTTGGAGAGAAGCTTATTTTCACAGTATGTGAGGGAATCTGGATATGCTGTGGTGCTAATAAGCCCATTACATGAGCAGCTTTGTTATGGGCTGTGATGTGTAACAGGAGAAAGGCAGTTCTTGTTGCTTAGAACAACTACCTTAAAATCAGTTCTAAACACCAGTACTAACACTGTTCAGAGCATCTCCAGAACATATCCCATAGTAGGCAATTGTACCTGCCAGTTGCCAGCTTTCTACTGATGAAATGAGGTTCCTCATAGAGGCAAAACATCAAGGACTGCTTCAAAGCAACATATGTGCCTCTTCAGAGGGGCTAGGTTTACAGAAGAGTTTCTCCTCCTACTTCAGAATTAATCCTGAAGTTACTTCCCATTTCCTGTCCCTCTAACAACATTCTTAACTCCCAGCACTCTTCTGTCCTATTTCAAGAGGCTGCAACCAACAGCAAACAAGTAAAAAACTCAAGTTTGTACTCAAAAATAGCTAACCAAAACCCTGAGTTGCCAACACCACACCTCTATTCAAATAAATAGAACAGAATGACTAGCAACACAGTCATTACCCTGCATACACAATGTCAATATTAGACAAGCCTGAATAAATGTCTTTTGAGGTAGATAAATACAGTACAAAACATATTAAGGGTCAGATACAAACGTCATACCTCTTTCACCTTCTCATCTTGTTCTCGAGCTCTGCAGGAAACCCTGCAAACGTATTATTTTACTCCTGCCTCATCAGCATCCAATCTAAGTCTTCCAGCTCTAATTTGCAGCTAGAAGACCACTGAAACAGAATCTGTACATTTAATACTATTGTGGAGATCTGATTTTGGCCATGCTAGAAGTCCATTAACAAAACTCAGCTGAAAAAAAAAAAACAAAAAAACACCCAGGTATTTTTAAGTAACTTTGTAGACAAAATAGCACTGATCAGAACAAGTTCTAAGGGTTTAACCAACAAGAAAAACAGCAATAAAGATTTGCTGCTGGAGTCGTCCAACAAAATTTTAAACTAGAAAAGTTGAGCTTCATTTCTCCAGGACTGCTTTCTTCACTCGGCCCTGCCTCACTGAAGCTCAACAGGAGAAGGCTGAAAGACAGAACCCCCCCCAGCCCCCGAAGGGAGGAAAGACTCAGCTTAATTCAGGTTAAAAGAAATGCGAAGAACTCAAACAAAAACCATGCAATAAGTAGATAAGATAAATCAGATCACAGTCTGCTCAGAACTCTGCCTAGGCTCACGTGGAAGCCTTGCAAACCTACAGATAAAGACCTGAGTTCAGAGTTGTGACAATCAAACAAAATAGTTTGGGATTCTTCTGTGCTGTCTCATCACAATGGCAAATACAGAATAAAACAAGTAATAAAGCTAGAGACTCACTCTTCTTTCAAAAAAAGTACCCACAAAGGTGATCCATTCTCTTATGAATAGATTAATAGAAGTTAATACAAGCACACTGAATAATTAATGAACCAACAGCTGGTTTAGGAAGACAATCAAGAAGTATCTGCTCACCAGTCACTTGTGCTGTTTAACCCAAGATAAACAGACCGTGCGACTGCTGTCAGCTCAGAAGTATCAACTTGTGACTTCACTGGCTCAAGCACACAGTCACATTTGTTGTGCAACAACACAAAAATGACTGACTACACTCAGCACTGATACCTGGTAGCCCTTGTGAGTACAGCTTGCTTTGTCACATGTAGGTAAAGGCTGAGGAAATTCTTCCCACGTAACTGTGGGAGCTCTGACTGCAAGCACAGCATTTGAGTCCAGCTTTGGAATTCACTCACACTGTAAAACTCAGATCCAATATCACAGTTTTGAGTAGTTCTTATCAATACCATTTTGAATACCATGCAAATTCCCATTTAGCCCACCTCCTTCCATAGGAGGACCATCTGACTGAGATATTTTCCTCACAGATCTTGATGGACGAAAAAAACATGTGACCAGCAAGTCAAAGAAAGGTTGCTGGTTTTTGTTTTAATTGTCTCACAACAAGAATACAGAATTAAGTTACAATACTGATCACTGGAACATTCTCCAAAGTAGTGCCAAAACAAAGACACATTAAAACATGGTCACAATAAAGAACTGCAGTAAAATATTTACTACAGTTAACAGTTTAGAAGGAGAGTTTGGATGGCAAAGAGGCAGTGTGTGCCACGCTTTGCATCTGGGGTCCAAAGGATATTTAAGATATTCAAGAGTGTAACAGCTACTTCTACCTGAACACCAGGGGTTCCAGTTGTTTTATTTTTCCCCTCCCCAGTTATGTCAGAGGTAGTGTCTAAAACAGTGCGATGAATACAAGAGCAGCATCCAGCTGAGATCAGCTATGCCTGAGGTGGCCAAAGAACAAAAAGATCTTGGCTGCAGGGAGAACTGCTACAAAGGGATCAGCAACGATCCTTGATTTGAGTCCTTGAGTTGAAACAAGCAGGATGCACACAGACACAGTGAGTCTAGTCAACCAGGGAGATATGTACAGTAACTGGGTACATCTGCTTCAGAGGCCAGCCTCTTGTTGGCAGGCAGACAACACTGAGTGCTGCAGCAGATGTGTGCTTAACTTAGTCAAACATGCAGCCACAGAAAGCCATGCAGCAGCACTTGCTGGTACTCCATGTTCCACTCCGACCCACACAGCCCTGGAAGAAAACCCTTCTGTATATGTTTGGGTTTTTTTAAACCTCATTTCCTCTAGAAAACTTTAAATTAACTGTTTACAGTAGGTTTCACTTAAAAAAAAATGTTTAGTATAGTTGAAAGTTCTTCACTGGTAAGTATAAGTGGGACACAGCATTCAGGATTTACTTGAAGAATCATCCTCTTCTAGAAGGAGGTCATTTAATGCAATGACTGTAGCAGCAAAATCAACTAGCTCCACGAAGTCAGATGTAATTATGTTAACACCCATGACACCTGGTTTCTGTGCTTTCACCCAATTCAAAATCATGGGCAGGTTCCTAGAGAAAAAAAAAGAAAAAAACATTTAAGACTCTCCTCTATAGGCACTCTGCTTATTTCTTAAGACAGCAAATTATGTTCTCACTTTTGATCAGGTCCCAGCTGCCACCCAAAAATGCAACCAGCATAAAAAGAAATGTGCTTAACATAGCAAGCAGTTGTGAGCTGTCCAATAGAAACACTGGTCAGTCAAACCCAACTAACAGATATACAAAATGAAATCTGTAAACAATAAATAAGTTTTCACCTAGAGGATTGTGCTTCAGGATGAAATGCTGCATTACAATGGTTTTCATCCTTGTTCAGTTTCAAACAAGCACAAGTTGAACTAAAAGCTTAGCATGTCAGAGTGGCATAAAGCAAAGTATCTAACACAAGATGTCCCTGTACCCACCTTCCCCTTAGGGTAGGCAGGAAGGAAGCAGCTGTGGGCAGCACACATGGTGCTTCTATCAAATAACTTATAGCCATCCAGAGCAATGGGTGGAAGGAAACCCAAGCTGGATTCAGCCCTCAGTGCTGTGAGGGCTAAGCATCCCACCATGTATTGCTGTATTTAGAGAATGGCAAGGTGTGCCAGGAATTGTTTCAGCTCTACAGTGCTAAGAAGTTTCAGTCATTTCCTGGACAGACAGCAAGCCAGGAGTCTGCACAAGTTCATCTGTACTTCAGTATGCAGTCCCAGTTTTCAGCACAGAGAAAAATGACTAAATGCATTAGAATTATTTTAGTTAGTGCCACAGTTGCACATATTCAATGAGAAGTTAGCAGACACACAGATTGGCTAACAGGACAGGGAGGAAAAACCCACAAAAATTTTCCACAGCTCTTGCTCCAGAAAAAGAGACTTGACAAGAAGGAGGGAGAAGTAAAGGAATAGGGGCTGTTCATACCAAGGGGAGAGACAGACTTTAGTCAGTGGAGTGTGAATACTGTACATTTCTCCTCCAACAAGAGCTCCAGAACACTTAAATATTCATGCTCAGGGCAAAATTTCCATATGAGAAAGCAGACATAACGGCAGAGACAGATCTGTGCATGCAGATCAGCTAGCATGCGTAAATGCACTGGAGCAACCATGATTTAGCAAACAGCAGCCTCTATTTCAGGTTTTCGCAGTTCAAACAGGTAAATGCTAATGATAGGATGAGACAGGAGGAAGCTGAGCAGGGTTTCTAGCCTCTCAGTGGCTAAAAACCTAGGTCTGTGTCAGAAATCACTTGTAATAACAAGCAGTTTTGTTTCATGTTTATTATTCTTTACCAGTTTGAAAACAGAAATTCAGCGTCATCTTGCTAACTTTAACCACAAGACAGAAGTACATAAAGTAAGCACTACAGAGGTATAATTTAATTAACAGAGTACAGGTCTAGCTCTACCAACCACACACATCCACATTCGTGTAACCGGTCCTGAAGCACCTGAGCACCATCTAGCGTCTGATGTTGATCACACACCAGTAAAGGCAAAGAGCAAGCCCAAAGAGGATACCTGACTACATTCTCAACATGTTTTGCAATTATCACTTACTTGTCCTTCCTGTTTATAGAGATATGAGTAATCATAAATATACACAATTTACACTTTACCTGGAATTCCCATATTTCCAAGAGCAACTTCTGTGACTGCTGAATTACAGCACTTGCTCTCTTTAGAAAGGCTTTTAAAGAAAATAAGTTACATTGACTTTCAATTCCAAAGTTACGCTCTTATAAGATGGCTAGTGATTTTCCCAAGAAGTAAACGCAAACCAGCTGCTATAGATGTGTACTTATCTCACTGCTTAACAGTAAAAATAGTTGAGATCCTCACAATGAGAGTTACAGAGCCAGTGAAGGCAGCTGTGCCCACCTACACGAGTTAATTTAGAATATTATAGCCAGACAATCTGTTAGTGACATCAAAACAGGCAAACAATAAGCCAGGAGGCTGGGTTCTACCAGGACTGTTGGGGTTTTGGTGATTTTTGGCAAACAAGCCCACGTTTTGTGGGATTACACTCTAAGAGCTCCAACAGCCAGAAAACATATTTATGCTAAAAATATATGCCCCATTACATCTCTATTTTCAATAATTATTGATTTTTGATGACCACAAATATCGCAACCCAGCAACAGTAATGAAGTAGAACTGCATGCTTCCTACAAAGTCAGTCAGCAGGTCTTACATTTATGCAGACATTACAGTTTCCTGCTTACTCCGTGCCATTTCAACATGAAACACCTCAAGTAAAGAACTGAGAAATCAAGAGAAGTCCTTACCTATGGACAAGTGTGTTCTTTAGACCACGGATTAGATGCCGTGCAATAGTTTTCACTCGAGGAGTGAGAATTGCTTGAGAAACATGAAAAGTCCCATAACGACTTCGTTCCTCAAGAGTGGTCTCCAGGAACTGCAAGAGTTTGTGCACGTTGGTCGTATTAGCCCATGGTGCTGGCATTTTATTCCCTGGCCATAGAAAGGGGAATTCTCGATACAAGGGGTAGTGGTAGAAAATAAGGACCTAACAGAAACAAGAAAAAGGAGAAGACAATTATTAACTATTCAATTTACAAGCAGGAGGGAATACCAGATTATGCATTACTCCTGGAGCTAGCACAGCAGTGAGAAAGCAAAGAAATTACTCCTGAGTCATGACTGTCAATAAATTTACTAACAAGGGATGGAGACAATTTTTGTCAGATGCAAGGACAGGATTGCTTCAGGCTTTAAGGGTCATCAGTTTAAAAATGAAAGAACAATCAGGAGCACAGTGAAATGTCAACTCTAAGCACTCTGCTTAAAATGCATTTCAGAGCTCTGTCAGAGAACATAACTAAAATCCTTAACTTCAGTGATTCTCTTGACATCTCCTATGTAACTTGGTTAAATGGCTAAAGCACACTGGGCTATCCAGCATTTTAATAACATTCAGGGAGAGTAAAATGCTGTTAAAGTCAATCTTATTTTCAGCAAAACATCCTCCAAACAAATCAGCATTTTATACCTTGTAAGGTGGCCCTCTGTAAGAAAGTAGCACAAAGATGCAACACTTTTATAAACCAATCTTACCCACAGTTCTTTTGTGGACCCTAGTAGACTCATAAGGCAAAGCACTAATAGTACCAGTTCAGAGGAATTCCTCAAAGTCTCACCTAAGTTGCAGTTTAAGCATTACATGCAGTCACTGAAATCCTGTTCTCTCAGTCTGCTGAGAAGAGGCATTTAGTCTTGCCACTATAGATGTGGATGGCTGTAGAGGAGCTAGAAGTCCCATAGCCTCCCTTAGTCATGATGGGCTTCACATACTTTAAATACACCAAAACAAAGACGTTTTATCATATTTGCAGTAGAAGTCAGCAGAACATGCTCTCTCAGAAGAGAACAACATTGCTAAGGAACACAAGACCCTGAGGATACTGTCATCTAATTATTTAATGAGCCCTCAGCAAGCTTGTATTATCCATCAACTGTAATCCTGAGCTGATACCTCAGAGTAAATCCCACCCAGATTACCTATATGAATCTGAATCTTGGTGTGAAAAAGAATTATAGGTCATCCTTCCCCCACCTGATGCTTCTTTTCCCACATGTACTGTAACGTCACATATTCTACACACTCAACGCAACAAAGTTTGGATCCAAACGCCGAGCGAATCCTGTTGATCAAGAAGAAGTGATGGCTGTCATCCATGGCATAGAAATGATTGAAATCCAAGAAGATGACTTCCTTGGGGTGTTGCTCAAGAAAGGTATTAATCTCCATTAGTCCATCCCATACTTTGATGCCAAACAATCCATGTATGAAGTAAATCTCCTGTCCTATTTCCCCAGGCTTAGAAGACACACGAAGATCAAAATAGCGAATTCCACCTTCCAAC
The DNA here is from genome assembly GCA_013399175.1 of Odontophorus gujanensis. NCBI lineage: Eukaryota > Metazoa > Chordata > Aves > Galliformes > Odontophoridae > Odontophorus > Odontophorus gujanensis. The sequence continues at coordinate 272,369 of VXAB01011200.1, forward strand.
TGCTCTTTGAAAGTCAGATTTTGAGTTACTGACCATTTCTTCATAATCTTTTTAACCAAAGAAATTTTGGCCAAGCGTTTGATAGCAGTGGCTTGGTCTGGTCCCACAGGAGATTTCTCATCAACCCAGTAGCTGAAAGAATCATGTGATCCTAGAAAATAAAGCCAAGAACAGTTAGTTTTAGAAGAACTTGGACTCTCCTCAGCAGCACACACACCCTTGTAAAGTAGAACAGGCCATATATGCGTAGCAGGGACACAGAAGAGTTGCACTGAACTCACTCTTTCAGATGATCCTTTTATATTTTATTTTCCCTTTTTCAACTGTACAGAAACAAAGTATAGTTCTCAGAGTTTGAACTGTGTTCTTGTGTGAATATCAAACAAAGCACTAAGAAAATTACATCACTGATATTTGCCTTATGATTAAAGGAAAACATCTACCCAAACTCTTTTCTCCATCTATAAACTGTCGAACTATCTCCAAAGCTTTCCTAGAGCCTGATGGATCACTGCTTTAAGATGGGGCTCCAATATCACTGAAAGAAAAATCACAGATTTAATTTTCATTCTACCTGGTAAATCCAATCATGACCTATTTCAAAGTTCCTGGAACAGATATTTTCATTCATGTGACAGAGGGATGTTTACATGCATGTGCTTCACTAGAATGCTTCACTTCAGCCTCAAAACAGTAAATGATCAGTAGTTGGAGAGTGGCTGAAGACTGGCTGAACTCAGAGGTAAAACAATTGAGTTCAAAGTAACACCAGTTAAGCCTGACATTTTCTTTCAATCAAGTTGGAGTCTAATCTTAAACTGGTGTTAGACACTGCTGAACAAGCTCATCTATTTCTCTTCAATCTGGTAGTGACTTCCAGTAGCCTCAGATACAACAAATACAGAACTCATCAAAAGGAAGGCCCACAATGAAAGCTATCAGCACACACTCCTTGAATGTAACAGGCATCTTGGCAAAGAAATTGCAGCTGCAGTAAGAATTTTTTGCTTACTAGAAAAAACTCCACAACCGAATACACAATTAAAAAGCTGAGAAGTACTAGACCCCTCCAAGATAAGAGCTTGCAAGGTGAAGAAATATCCCTAGCTGAGTGAAGTCAGCGAAGAGCTATTGCTGAGCAGTGAATATGCTCCCTCGGTGTTGGGATGGTCAAAAGCTAAAGATGGGCAGATGTTGATCTACCACGGACTGAAGATTACTGGTCTTTTCCAACAATTTACACCAGTCACTTGCATTCTGACCAACAAGCTGCAACTGGTCCAGTCATGACTTCTCTGTGAAACTCCATCTAGAAAATATTACAGAAGCTCTAAATATCTCTGCTTTCCTTTTTATCTTCAGGACAGCAGCTTTTCCATGGAGACAAACCCCACAGCTGAAGTGCAGGGAAGACATCTTCACCCCTGCTCACCACAAGCTCTTCCTCCAGCCATCTGAGGGCTGCAGTCACACCACACCTTGCTGCCTGCATCTGCCTCTTCCCTTCTTCATGGCCCAGTTTCCTTCTCCTCGCTCCTATGGCTACATTTTTTCCAGAATTTCCTTCCCTACCTCACTTTGCAACTCATGTGCAAGAAATCCTAATGGGAGTTTTAGATTAAGACAACAGTTGATTCTATAGCCCCCCATTTATCCAAGCCTTTTATCTGTGTACAAGTGCTCAACTGAAGGCTCACACATTTCTTGCCAGGCAAGGTCAGAGCTGTAAATAAGATTATGGTCTCAATTAGATTACCTTGTCAGGACTTTTTAATCCAGATGGAAGAAAAGACCAAACACCAGTTCACAACAAGCTTCAACGAACTGTTCTTTGCATGAATTTCAACTAGTTTGAAAGTTCTGAAAAGGAACTGTAAGATTTTGTTTCCAGGGTCTATAAAAGAATACTTAATTCCTGATCAACTTGTCTATCCTTCTTAGTCTTTGTAAAAGCACGCCTCTTATGTGGCTTTCCCTTTAGTTATGAGGAAAACAAGTGACAAGTAACAAAAAGCTGTTTTTAAAAGCTGTCACAATAAACCACATCAAGAAGTAACTGTCAGGTTGGGAGCGTTTCTTCCACCTCCAAATATGCAACCCAGAACAAATACTGCATCACTAATACAGGATCAAATAGCTGATGAAGACGTTTCAGAAGGTGCAGTAGAAAGCCTTGCTCATAAAGGAAGCTGCAATTCACAGGTGCTAAAGTTCCACACACCTCCCTGTGAAACACAATGAGCCTTTCGAATATCTACAACATTTGAAAAGCAGACTTCATTAGCAAGGGGATTGTCTTCTGCCTCTCAGTAAGTCACTTGGTAAATTTTTTTTCTTGCAAGTTCCCAATTCAGTTTAATTTCTTCCTTTAAGCCTCTGTTAGAATAAAGCCATAAGAAATATTTTAATTATAACCAAGACTGTGCAAAGAACTCCTGTCTAGAGAAGCCACTTGCTGCTATGGCCCCACTCACAGTGACACTGATATATGACTTAGGAATGAACAGAATGACAGTTTTATCTGGCATCAAATACACTGTTGTCAACTTCTAAGGAATTGTCTAAGTAAATCTAAGCCAAGAAGCAGTTTGTTTTCTTAAGTCTGAAAATATATTTCACAGCTACAGAAGCTTCCTTCCATTGCAGATGGCCGTATTTAAGGCACATGGAGAGGTACAAAAAGCAAATTTCTCCTTGAAGTATTGCAGAACAAGTTCTATTTAGAGCTACAGAAAACAATTAGAAAAAATCCAAATGCACAGAGCACCTATTTTTAACACATACTTCAAGAACAGGGCTCCTCCACAGGGTAGCTAAGGAAATGGAACTGCATGACGTGCTTCCTCCTCAAAATGCTTAAAAATCCCATACTGCATCAACTGAAGAATCTCAGAAGTGAGGCTTCTCGTTTACAATAATGTCGACAAACATACATATACAGAATCAAGTAGAATCTGCTCTGCAGCATCTGAAAAAAGCTCTTCAACAGAGGACCACCTTCCTTACAGTACAGGGAAGCATCTGTACTGAGGATAGAAAGACACAACAGGAGTGCAAACCAAATTCCTCAATGCCATTACAGGAAGCCAGTCACCAACTGTGAGAAGTATTCAGGCCACAACTGAATGCTTTTACTTCAGTAAGAAAAAAAGTGAACCAAAAACCTGAAGCAGCACTACTGGGGACGTGGGGATGGGAGCTAAGAGACAGGTAAGGACTCACATCATCCACCAAGCCCTTCTCTGATTTAAGATCATTGTGTTATGTCAGCCACTGACTTTTAATAAAGCTTAGCTGTGATGTTAAACTACTAAGCTGATTGCATCATGATGTCAAATGAATCCCTTGCTCTCCTCTCTACACCTGAGCCCCATGGAAGACCCAGCCATTCTGAAGCCACAGCATGAGCCAGGCTGGTTCCTGATTGAGCATTATTATTTATAACTTTTATAAAAAGCATGATTTATAACATCAGTCCTGCACAGTTTCAAAGGCAAGAGCCTACAACAGATACAAGGAGCAAACAAGGTGCATTTTGTAGGGAGCTCAGTGTGAGAGCTGCTAGCTATGACCTAACACAAGTGCATATGAGAATACACAGATACTGTAACATCATGCAGTACCAGCAAAGGGGATGGCTCTTCATCAGAGCAAAAAAAATAAATCAGCTCTCACTGTGTCACACAAAGTGCTATGCACAAGAAACTCTCTGCAGTCTGTGCTTCCAACCAAGCAGTGTGCATCTCTTCAAGTTATACTGACCCCTTTCTCAAGAAAGCTCAAGTCACATCAGGAAAACATTTCAGGTGATACTCAGTTTTGAAGCTAAATTACACCATGTTACTGACTCTAACATATTCCTTATATCTGCTGATTGTAAAGAAAGCAATCCCAGTCTTAGATGGAGAAGTTAAGGCACAGCAGAGCCAAGAACCTTGTCCACATTGTCCTTTAGGGGAAGAGAGGCTAGATCCCCTACTCCAAATTACTTCAAGGGCGTATTCTTGCACATGCTGCACACTGACATGACTCAAGAAGAATCACTCTGTCTGACACTAGATCAACATTCAGATTGCTTACTCAAAAAGCCTGAATGCATTTCTGCATGACCTAATCTAGGTGCTTCTGCTCTGGCAGGGGGATTGGTCTAGATTATCTTTGAAGGTCTCTTTCAATCCCTGGCATTCTGTGAATGCAGAAGTCAGGAAGGATTGCAGTGACACAGTACCACTGCCATGCTCATGCCTTCCAGAAACCAAAGGCATAGGCAAAAAGTAGCAAGCTTAAATGAGAAAGATACTGTATATCCAAAATAAAAATAAAACTGCTGGCAGCTCTGACAGAGTAAGTGATGATGGCTGCTCTGCTTTAATTTCATTTTTTTTTTCACCTCACACAGATGGGAAGGTTCAAGTATTAGAAAGAGGTATCTCAGATACCAAATTGCTGAAGTGATGGATAGCTCTCTATTTTATCCTAGAAGGCGCAACTGTGGATTAACTTTTATTCATCTTTAAATCCCTTTTTATTCTCATTACACTAATTTCCCAAGTTAATTGTATGTTAAATAGATCGCTACTCAATTCAATTTGTATGTTAAACAGATTGTATTTCAGAGCTGGGATGGCTTTTTTGATGAAGTATTTGTGCTAATTGTTAGGCAGCAGACTTTTATCAGCACATCTGCAGCAGTCTTAACTTTCCAGTGTCTCTATTTGCCATGCTCCTTGATCACAGATAGCCAAATAACCCACAGCATAGCTCAAACAATGACATTAATCAACAGAACGTTATTAAGCCTTGAATTTCAACAATTACTGGTTGTATCTCTTTGCATGATCTTCTGTTCCCACATCACTACCTTCTCCATGTACAGATGCAGCACAGAGAAAGGATTAAGTATCACCTTACGATCCCATGGTTTGTTACTAATTTACCTTCAAGGGATGTTTGAAGTATGAATATGGCACATAAAAATGCAGAGACCTTCCACTGAAGGACATATTACTTACATGCTGCCAACTGAAAACAAGAAACGTTTTTTTGAATAAGCATGCTCACAGTTGCATCAGTAGTTTCCCTGGTTGCAAGGCTGTGCAGCAGGAAAAGACACTTCCTGCAAAAAAAAGGGCTAGTGAGAAACAATAATGAAAGCAAAAGGGCAGGAGAGCACATAGTCACCGAGTTTAACTGAATCAGAGCAATTTGTTTTGATCTCCACATGAAATAAATATTTACACGATGGAAAAAAAAATGATAGAAAATCCTTCATGTAATGTTAAACATTCCTATGAGGCAAGGTCAACATACTTGTACCAATCCATTAACAACATTAAAGGGTCATTTATGGGCAAAGAATCACCCCAGCTGTAGCAGACATCAAGACTACTTAGAGCAAGCTTTGCTCACTACACAAAGTGCATTCCCCATACATTACAAAGCACCACAGATGACAGAGTAGCAAACATAGCCACGACACTTAGGACAGCCACCAAATTTCAAAAACATGGGATGCAAACGCTAGCAAATTTAAGTCCGCACATGTTCTTCTAAACTAAATGTCCCATACGTGCCAGAATTGAAAGAAAACAGGATAAACAGAAGTGCCTCACAGAGCCTCAAAGTCCTCAGGATTCAGGTCATTAACAATCCAGATTTTCTAATCAAAAGATTAACTTCTTAAAAGCGCTTCACTAATGAAAAACAAATTGAATAGTTCATTTTCACCTGCTTAGCCAAAGGACAAGAGGCAGGAATAACAAGCATCCTTTTGAAAATTAATAACTTAAAACTATTTAAACACGTTAATATTTCAGTACAACTCTAAAAGAATTCTTCAGGTATTATTAATACAGTCTCATTAGGAGCAAGCCTGGTAGAGATCAAATCCTCTTAGGAAAATTTCCTCTCTCTGTCAGAGGATTACCATGACTTCCCACCAGCCCTTCTATGGTGGAAGGCAGAGTTAGGGAGGAACAAATGGTGTAAGGAGAGAAAAGAAAAGCCTGCGTGAGACTGTCTCAAACAACACCACATTGGTCTGCTTCCCTTCAAGCAGGAAGAAATCCATTTGGACTGGATTATCCATTTGGATGGAGTTATCTCCACTAATTTTTGTGGAATTCAACCATGACTTTCCATTTATTTTATTATTTTCCTGTAGGGAAGAAAGCAGAAAGAGAAAGTACCTCACTGAATTTCAAAGGGTGAATGGATGCTCTTGCTCTGAAAAGAAAAACTTCAATTTAAATTACCATATTCCTTATCTGTGACTAGTCAGAAACATGCAGATCAAGAACTCCCATTCTCCTTTGGAATTTTTCACATTTTCATTATGCAGCACTTCCAAAATCTTCTCAGAAACCGCAAGAAAACAAACTTGCACACAGTACTAAAGGGGAGAAACAAGCAATAATATTGACACAAATGGTTTTTGTCTGTTAGGAGTAAAACTTCTCTCAAATAACCATTGCAGCTAGCTGCTATATGAGGCAGAAGATAAGGCAATGAAGTCCTTGTTATTTTTGAACAGGTTAATCCTGAAAAGTTTGCGTTTACAAATCATATCCAACACCATATTTATGCAGATGCATTCCACTAATGGTCGTACCATCATTCCACAGATTCATAGATGCATTAGGTTGGAAAGGACCTACAAGATCATCTAGTCCAACCATCCTCCTATCACCATCCCTACCCACTAAACTACTAAATCAAATCCCTTAGCACCTCATCTAAACGCTTCTTGAACAGCGCTAGGGATGGTGCCTCAACCACCTCCCTAGGCAGGCCATTCCAGTGCCTGACCACTCTGACAGAAAAAATTTTTCCTCAAATCTGATCTAAATCTTCCCCGGCGCAACTTGTGGCAATTCCCTTCCGTCCTGTCTATTAGTTATCCTGTCATTAGTTAATTAGTAGAAGCCAATTAAACTGGAAAGGAAAATAAAGCCTGGTGAATCAAAACATGCATCTCACATTTTCTTCTCTTTGAGCTTTAGCCCAACAGATGGCCATTTCAGCTGATTCAACAATGTATTTAATTAGGACTCCAAAGGTCCTTTCCTGCTTGGGAAGACGACAGAGTCCCAAAAGCCACTGCTTTTCCTCACAGGAGGCATGTCCACGTGGCACACAAACCCAGGAACACAGCAGCAACATTACTGGTGCATTAGCAAGTGCAACCACTCGCCTCAAGGTCAAGACATTAAAGAGGAAAAAAAACCATTACATCTTGTAAAACGTGAGTGGCCAGTTTTCAGGGTGACAGGGCTGCATCATCTTCTGTGAAGACCTGAGTTCAGCTTGGCCTGCTTAAGCAAAAGCTGCCCACAGGACTTCTGCCAACCGCTCAAGACAGCGAAAGTGGCAGGAGCCCATGGCTGAAGAGGTGACAGCAGCCATGTGTGACCCCACCAGCACTCCCCACATGCCCAGCACAGTCTTTCTGAAACTGTTTTCCAGGGCTGATCATTTTGCAGGACTTAGATCACCCAGTTCAAAACCATTAGGTTTTTCTGTCAGGGTTTCAGGGCAATCTTATCAGCAGGTAGAAACAGGGACACAGAGTATCAAAAGCTACTGCCACAGTCATGCTGACATTCCCATGAACAAACTATGGAAATTTAGTCAATTAAAACTTACAAAGATAGTTAATTAAGAAATTCTATGTGGTGGGAAAAAAGAAAATCAAGTAGCTTCACTAGAGCAGTAACTTGGAGCAGCAGACAGACCTAACCTGTTCTAAGAGACACACATCTCTCCAAATAGTAGTGAAAAACAGGCAAAGACATTTCAGCAACTATTTCAGCTGTCCAGTATAGCCATGTTTTAGCCACATTTGAGCCAAGGTTATTTTCTACGTTAACAAAACACTTCTGGAAATTTGAAATTCACCTCTGGCTAGCTATGGCCCAGCATCCTAAGGGCAATTCTCTACCAGTCACTCAACCAGGAGCAGACAGGAACTGAGCCACATTTTAATTGCTCTGCATTGCTTCAAGATGACACCCTGGCTATGCTCTCACATACATTCACAGGAAGTGCTAATGTACCAGCTGGGATGACAAAAAGGCTCTGAGCTCTGTCAGAAGCAATTATTACAGAGCTGCTCTATTTCTCTCCTGAGAGACAGACTGCTCACAAACCCCACTCCAGCAGCACATCCTGCCAAGCATTATCTACAGCTCTGTACATACCTATATATGAATAACTGAAATTTAAGAGTGTTTCAGATCAGTCTTAAACACAAAGTTAAACCAACAACACAGAAGCTTTTCTTTCCCCCCAATAATGAGAAAGAAATCTTACAATCTAGGACAAACATCACCGTGAATTGACTTTAATACCGCAATTCAAAGTGCTAAAGTAAAAAAAAAAAAAACTGGACTCCAATTATTTTCAGTAAGCCCTCTTCTCCAAACACTCTGACTAAAATTAGTTGGGATTCAGGTTCATCCTCACCCAAGTTTAATTTTTCCCCAGTATCAGGCGTTTCATCAGTTACAAAAAAAAAGATCACTGTGTTTCTCAGATGCAGCCACTGAATCTGTTCTTTCCTGCCTGGGTGGGCAGCACCATGACAGATCCCGTTATCCTTCCCATCCCCTCAGGACAGCACATGATCCAGCACTTAACTTGGGGTTTGTCTTCCCCATATCCAATCTAAACCTCCCCCTCCTTTAGTTTGAAACTATTTCCCCTTATCCTATCACAACAGACCTTGTCTGCCCACTTCTTTCTTAAACCCACCTCCCTACCCCCACCCTCTGAAAATGCATAGGTCAAGAGATGGGTAAGGAAAACAGCAAGTGCCAGAGCTGTGCAGCTCCATAAAACTGCTTAAAGCAAAATAGCTTCAGATTAAACTAAATGCTATACATACACAACACACTGCATTATCCTGCTAAGGGTCACATTCACAATCCATGCTCAAGAGCTCATTTTAAACTCACATTCAAAGAGGATTAGTCTGGAGCATAATTAGGAAAAAAAAATCCCCAGAGCTTCAGATAAGGTCGCAACTTGTTAAAGACAGTTAATTTTGTCAAAAAATAGCATATGCAAACAATCTGACATTTTGGTTATTTGACATTTTTCAATTTCTCGTTGTAAGATTTCTTCCCTCATCAAAGCACACACAACCTCATCTATTCTCTTTAGATGGTATTGAACTGGTTTAGAATTCAGACTCCAGTTTCTCCAGAAAAGCCCAAATATTAGAACTGATTGTACCCAAACTTTTGAAGACTACTCCATTTTTTTTTCAGTCTCTATTTTGAGCACAGAATTAAAGCAGCATATAAGCACTAAATGGATGCACCCAATAGAATACTTATCTTAAGCACTACTTGTTGTCAGTTGCTTCTTATGATTGGGCATACAAAAAACAACTTCCTCTCTCCTCAGACAACAGATTTCACAACACATACAAGGAAATTGAACATTTTGGCTAAAAAGGAATCCCAGAGGTCACAGCTACCTTTGAAGACAGTGAAAACATGCAGCTCTAAAAGCACAACTGTTTGCATCAGATAAGGAATTCTGTGCAGACAAGAATTGCTTCATACAAGAGGGTTACTTAAATGGTATCATTTTCAACATTGTAGACTGATTAAATCTAAGCTTCTTTTTTTCGTGTGTGTATTTGCTATTATTTCATCTGGAATAGTCCCATCCTGCAAACACATTACATCTCTTAAAAATAAAAATATTTCTATCTTCAAATGCTGTATTTGTCTAGGTAAGGTAAAAGTCCAAAACCAATCATATTAGGTTTTTGAATACTGTCTTTATTTAGAGCTAAAACAAGTGTTAGGGCTTCAACTGCTCCAGTGGCACCAGTAGCATTGCAGTGGTGAAAGGAGGAGGGGAAATGGCCGCAAACTGAAGCATAGGAAGTTCCACACAAATGTGCACAGGAACTTCTTTACAGTGCAGTGACAGAGCACTGGCACAGGCTGCACAGAGAGATGCTGGAGTCTCCTTCTATGCAGATGTTCAAGACCCACCTGGACGCCTACCTGTGCAACCTGGGCTGGGGAGCTGCTCTGACAGGGGGCTGGACTCAGTGATCTCCAGAGGTCCTTTCCAATCCCTACAATTCTGTGATCCATTGTATTGCATACAACAAGTGACTGGGAGGAAGGGGGAGAAAAATCTAAAAACCAGTTGATTCCATCATTCCAGTGGTGAAAGCAAACACAACAAGAGATGGTCAAAAGCAAGCCACACCAGTCATACGTGCATACAGGTATTACACACACATCAAAATGCTTCTCATATGAGCTGATGTCTACCTTTTAGATTTCTTGAAGATATCACAGGCCTTCACTGATAATCAGCAAGTATAAACAGATGCCCCAACAGCAAACTGTTTTGTAGAACCCTTTCCTTGCATACTGCTAATAGCATCACCTCAACTCCCATGATGGTTGCTTTGTCAACTGAAAACCCACTTCAGCAGAAGTGCTAGACTATAACTAAAAATAAGAAAATATAATCCCCAAGTATCTAGCCATTACACCTTCTCTACAGCCCTCAACATATTCACCAGTGCTGGGACTGGTGGTATTTAACATCTGCGCAGGTGACGTGGACAGTGGGATCAAGCACACTCTCAGCGAGTTCACAGATGACACACTACAGGGAAAGGATGCTATCCAGAGGGACCTGGACAGACTTAAGAGGCGGGCCCAAGCCAGCCTCAAAAAGTTCAAAGGCCAAGTGCAAGGGCCTGCATCTGGGTCAGGGCAATCTCAAACACAGATACAAGCTGGGCAGAGAATGGCTTGAGAACAGCCCTGAGGAGAAGAATTTGGGAGTGCTGGTTGATGAAAGACTCAACAAGAGCAAGCAATGTGTGCTGGCAGCCCAGAAGGCCAACTGTATCCTGGGTCACATCAAGAGAAGTGTGACCAGCAGGTCAAGGGAAGTGATTCTGCCCCTCTACTCAAGAGTGACTCCAGCGGGAGTACTGTGTCCAGTTCTTGTGTTCCCCCAACACAAGAAGGACATGGAGTTGTTGAAGCAAGTCCAGAGGAGGGCCACAAAGATGATCAGAAGCTTGGAGCACCTCTCCCATGAGGACAGGCTGAAAGAGCTCAGCCTGGAGAAGAGAAGGCTCTAAGGAGCCCTAACAGTGTTTTTTGACAAACTAATGCACTATGGTGAAAATCAGGAAGCCTACCACTAGCCAACAGAGGCCAGCATCAGAACCACCTGCTTACAGTAGTTACCCCCTAAAAAACACCCTATCCGGGTGCCTTTTTTTTTTTTTTTTTTTAAACTCCCAATACACCACATGATGTTATGATGTGGAATATCAATAATACAACAAAAATCATAAAACCATAACAATCTTCCATTCTGGGATTTAAGAGCAATACCAGTTTTCTTTCTTACTTTCTTTTTTTTTGTCCTTTAGACTCAAATTCAGCTGTACTCATAAATAAACTCAAAGGCATCGTCTTACTCATTTGTCAGCTCATCTGTCTAAAATGAAAGCAATGACACTTGACAATTTCTTAATCTTTGAGTTATGAGGAGCAACTAGGAGTTAGTTATTCTTAAACTCAGCTGATGAAGAGAGAAGATCACCACCATCTAAGCGGTGCCTTCAGCAGTTCCTTCTTCCATTCCTGCAATGGATGTAGTCCATAAAAGCGCTTACACCCAAGTTCTTGGACACTAAACCAAAATCAAACAGCACCATTAAGAAATCCATCTTCCAAAATTTATGCTTAAATGAGAGTTCCAGGTGGAAAAAAAAAGCTTCCTAGCATGCAACTCCTACTTAACTTCAGAAAGGCAAAAGCAACAAGTCACAGCTCAGGGATTAACTGAATGAAAGGCTATTTAGGGCTATTGTCAGCATAAATACATTTAATCTTGAGACTAGTCACCCCATTCCAAATGGAAATTGTCTTGCAGAGAAACAAGGCTCTAAATTCCCAAGATAGGCTTTCCACATGTTTGTTACAGGTCAAGCTAACAAGCACAGGCCCAACANGCCGCCCGCCGCCTTATGTAACAGCTGCGGCCCGGCCGCCACCTCTCGGCGCGGCCCAGCGCCGTCACAGCCGCCCCGCGGCCATTGGCCGCCCCGCTGGCTGCCCCGCCCCTGGCTGCGCTGTCGCCTCGAAACCCCGAGGGCCGAGAGCCTATCTTGGGGCTGTCGTGGGAATCATAAACGAAGCACAGATGCCCACCGCCCTGTGGTGCTGACCCTGTCCCTGCCCCCCACCCACCCCTCCCCCTGAGACAGCTCCATGCCGTTCCCTCGGGCCCTGTCGCTGTCACACAGCTCAGCGCTGCCCCTCNAGTATGACCAGAAATGCTAGCTGTTGACACAGTGAGTTCCCTGACTGGTAGGAAGCTTAACATTTCTTTCTGGGAGGTACCTTTTGTCAGAAGTAGTGCAAGAGTGTTTCTTCTCAGACACAATTTTACCCTGCAACAGCAGTCCTTTCCAGCTTGTTATGATATCATGAGTTGTCTATAGCTAGTCTGCAGCCACAACACTCTGGCAATGTCCAATCTTGTCTGATCTTGGAAGCTAAGCAGGGTTGGGCCTGGTTAGTACTTCGATGGGAGACCTCCTGGGAATATTGGGTGCTGTAGGCTTTTTTAAACTCCCAATACACCACATGATGTTATGATGTGGAATATCAATAATACAACAAAAATCATAAAACCATAACAATCTTCCATTCTGGGATTTAAGAGCAATACCAGTTTTCTTTCTTACTTTCTTTTTTTTTGTCCTTTAGACTCAAATTCAGCTGTACTCATAAATAAACTCAAAGGCATCGTCTTACTCATTTGTCAGCTCATCTGTCTAAAATGAAAGCAATGACACTTGACAATTTCTTAATCTTTGAGTTATGAGGAGCAACTAGGAGTTAGTTATTCTTAAACTCAGCTGATGAAGAGAGAAGATCACCACCATCTAAGCGGTGCCTTCAGCAGTTCCTTCTTCCATTCCTGCAATGGATGTAGTCCATAAAAGCGCTTACACCCAAGTTCTTGGACACTAAACCAAAATCAAACAGCACCATTAAGAAATCCATCTTTCAAAATTTATGCTTAAATGAGAGTTCCAGGTGGAAAAAAAAAGCTTCCTAGCATGCAACTCCTACTTAACTTCAGAAAGGCAAAAGCAACAAGTCACAGCTCAGGGATTAACTGAATGAAAGGCTATTTAGGGCTATTGTCAGCATAAATACATTTAATCTTGAGACTAGTCACCCCATTCCAAATGGAAATTGTCTTGCAGAGAAACAAGGCTCTAAATTCCCAAGATAGGCTTTCCACATGTTTGTTACAGGTCAAGCTAACAAGCACAGGCCCAACAGCAAATCCTAAAGGGAAGACACCTAGCACAGTATCAAAACGATACAGACCAAACACCTGCAGAACCTCCACTAAGCCGTGATGCCAACACCGTGTGTGACCTGAGTGCATCTGCTCAACCTCCTCAACACGGGTCAACAAGCCGCAGCAAGCAGTGCACTACTAGGCAGCAACACGCTGCACTGGGCCTGCTACACCGGGCAACGCAAACCCCTGTTATGAACTATCTGGCAACGGCAGACTGGCAAGCAATGAATGAAAAAACACAAACTCTCTCCGCGACCCCGGCCGCCCAGGAGGGAAGGTCAACCCCACCGCCATCCTCCCGCCTCCTTCCCCGCCCCGTCTCACCTGGGATGGCCAGGTTGGAGAGCGGGTAGCTGCGCAGCGCGGCCGGCAGAGAGCCCATCCAGTCCGCGTTGGCGTCCGCCATGGCTCCCGCCGCCCGGCGCCGCCTCCGGCCGCCCTCCTTACCGCCCGGCGGGCTCATCCCCGCCCGGCGCCGCTGCCGCCCCGCAGCCCCCGGCCCGGCCGGGCCGCAACGGCGAAGGG